>QXTE01000145.1:3964131-4119742 GCA_003942145.1 Platysternon megacephalum
GCGTGCCACTAATTCATTTTAACGTTTTTAGAAGGTCTCTTTCTATAAGTCTATAATATCTAACTAAATTATTGTTGTATAGAAAGTAAATAAGGTTTTTAAAATGTTTAAGAAGCTTCATTTAAAATTAAATTAAAATGCAGAGCCCCCCGGACCGGTGGCCAGGACCCGGGCAGTGTGAGTGCCACTGAAAATCAGCTCCTGTGCCGCCTTCGGCACGCGTGCCATAGGTTGCCTACCCCTGATGTAAAGTAATGCACATTGGGAAAAATAACCCCAAGTATACATACAGTATGATGGCGGCTAATTTAGCTACAACTAATCAGGAAAAAGATCTTGGAGTCATCGTGGATAGTTCTCTGAAGACGTCCACGCAGTGTGCAGAGGCGGTCAAAAAAACAAACAGGATGTTAGGAATCATTAAAAAGGGGATAGAGAATAAGACGGTGGTCTCCTCATCTCAAAAAAGATATACTGGCACTAGAAAAGGTTCAGAGAAGGGCAACTAAAATGATTAGGGGTTTGGAACGGGTCCCATATGAGAAGAGATTAAAGAGGCTAGGACTTTTCAGCTTGGAAAAGAGGAGACTAAGGGGGGATATGATAGAGGTATATAAAATCATGAGTGATGTGGAGAAAGTAGATAAGGAAAAGTTATTTACTTGTTCCCATAATACAAGAACTAGGGGCCACCAAATGAAATTAATGGGCANTGCTGCTTCCCTGCAGGAGTTGACTTATGTGGAATCTTCTACTCTTTGGGCAGGACTGCAGTTGATAATCTATATACTAGAGAATAAGCTATTCAGTGCAGATTAATGCTTTTGTACAACTATCTCCCCATAAATTAGAAGCATAATTTTATACATGAGTTGGTTTGCAAATATCTACGGTCTGGTGACTCTAATCCTCATCTATGTGTATGTGACCAAAGAAAATGTGCTGCTAAGGTAATCCTGTAAAACCAGCTCCCAGCCAGGGATATATAATGATTTCTAGGAAGACTAATGTCAGGATGTAAGGCAGAGGAACAGATTAACTGAGATGAATGCGATAAAATAAAGCAAAAGGGTTTCTAGGGAACCCAGACATTTCTCATTAGTTCACCTCACTGACACTATTAACTACCAACATTCTGCATGCCCCTAAAGAGGCAACACTGTGCAGTGATGAGTCTGTGCAAGTGCGGTTGCAGAATCAAACATCATATCTGTGAATTTGTATAATGCCTATTATCAAAACAATTAAAAGCTCCGTACTTTATACACACAGAGATCATCAACCCACCACTGAAATCCAGCCAGCTCTCGGGTGGGGCATGGGAAAGGTTTAATAGCAGACTGCAACACTGCATAACAGATTAGAACAGGAAGTGAAGAAAAATACTATATCCCAACTCCCTAGGCTTCAAAGCCCAAGCTCCAGCCCAAGCTGCAACTTCAAAGCACTGTCTATACAACTATGTTTAGAGCAGTAGCAGGAGCCCTGCTAACTCAAGTCTGTTGATCTGGGCTGGAAAGCTTGCTTCTGCTCAGTCCAAAATGCTGTGTAGACCTACCCAAAGGGGTCTTGCAGAGAAACCTAGAAATAGCCAAGCTTGGAAGAAAGCTTAATCTGAGGTTTATACTATATGGTTACTATTATGTAGTGCCTAGACTCCCTGATCAGGATCAGGCCTCTGTTGTGCTAGGCATCATACCTCTCAATTGTAGCACATTTTTGGTTACAGAATTAAGCCAGTTCAAGGTTTCTGTCATAGAATATCAGGGTTGGAAGGGACCTCAGGAGGTCACCTAGTCCAACCCCCCTGCTCAAAGCAGGACCAACACCAACTAAATCATCCCAGCCAGAGCTTTGTCAAGCCTGACCTTAAAAACCTCTAAGGAAGGAGATTCCACCACCTTCCTAGGTAACCCATTCCAGTGCTTCACCACCCTCCTAGTGAAAAAGTTTTTCCTAATATCCAACCTAAGCCTCCCCCACTGCAACTTGAGACCGTTACTCCTTGTTCTGTCATCTGGTACCACTGAGAACAGTCTAGATCCATCCTCTTTGGAACCCCCTTTCAGGTAGTTGAAAGCAGCTATCAAATCCCCCCTCATTCTTCTCTTCTGCAGACTAAACAATCCCAGTTCCCTCAGCCTCTCCTCATAACNCCACTGCAACTTGAGACCGTTACTCCTTGTTCTGTCATCTGCTACCACTGAGAACAGTCTAGATCTATCCTCTTTGGAACCCCCTTTCAGGTAGTTGAAAGCAGCTATCAAATCCCCCCTCATTCTTCTCTTCTGCAGACTAAACTCATGCATTCCCACTTTGAAAAGGCTACGTTACATATGGGCTGTTGCCTGCAGGCAGCTGCAGCTAACAGGGAGCTTTTACAGAAGAACTCTATATCTATATATATGTAAACAGCTAGTTAATAATAGATAAGATACCAGTAGATGGCAGTCAATAATATGTAGTCTAGTTCCTGGGTTTTATAGAACTGATAAAGCTTCTTGTTTTGCACTGTAAATGGTTTCCTCTGGCTGCTCTTTACATGCAGATCATAATGTGTCAGGAGTAAAGTAGTTTTTACTGCTTTAATTCTTTATTGTGGCCAACCAGAGGCATTGAGTCACTTCAGCAATAGCTGTGAGCCACACTCCACTCCTTGCCACAATGCAAATGCAAGTGTGAAAACTGGAGTTTCTTTAGAGCCTCACAGAGAAAACTATGACATGGATGTACGACAGGAGACAGGCAGCATGGCAATCAGAGTGAATCTGTTAAGCACGGCAATTCATTTATATTCATAGATGCATAGGTTTTGAGGCCAGAAGGGACCATTAGATCATCTAGTCAGAACTTCTATATAACACAGGATATAGAATTGAATCTAGCTACTCATGTGTTCAGCCCAATAATTTCTGTTTGGCTAAAGCATATCTTCCAGAAAGGATCCAGTCTTGATTTGAAGACTTCAAGAGATGGAGAATCTACCACTTCCTTTGGTAGTTTGTTCTACTGGTTAATCATCCTCACTTTTAAAAATTTGCACCAGATTTCAAATTTGAATTTGACTGGCTTTAACTTCCAGCCATTGGTTCTTGCTATGCCTTTCTCTACTAAATTACAGATCCCTTTAGTATCTGGTATTTTCTCCCTGTGAAGGTACTTTATATACCTTGATCAAATCACATCTTGATCTTCTTTTTAATAGTTAAACAGATTGAGCTCCTTAAGTTTCTCACTGCATGGCATTTTTTTCCAGCACTCAAATAATTGTTATGGCTGTTGTCTGCACCCTGTCCAATTTTTCAATATCCTTTTTAAAACATGGACACTGGATGCAGTATTCCAGTGTCCGTTTCACCAATGCTGGATACAGAGTTAAAATCACCTCTCTACTCCTACTCACTACTCTAGGAACAGAGAATGCAGGCCATACTTACAGGATGGAGGAAGCAGTGACTTGGGGAGTCAAGAGGGGTAATCACCTGAACATGAGCCCTCAGTATGACGCTATGGCCAAAAGGGCTAAGATGACATATAAACAGGGAATCTCAAATAGAAGTAGGGAGGTTATATTACCTCTGTATTTGGCACTGCTGCAACCACTACTGAAATACTGTGTCCAGATCTAGAGTCCACAATTCAAGAAGGATGTTGATAAATTGGAGAGGGTGCAGAGAAGAGCCACAAAAATGACTGATGGATTAGAAAACCTGCTTATAGTGAGAGATTCCAAGAGCTCAATCTATTTATCTCAACCAAAAGAAGATTACGGGACAACTTGGTCAAAGTCTATCTGTAGGTACATGAAGAACAAAACTTTGAAAATGGGCTCTTTAATCTAGCAATTATAACAAGATCCAATGGCTGGAAGCTGAAGGCAGACAATTCTGCCTAGAAATAAGGTGCAAATTTTTAACCATGAAGGTTATTACCCACTGGAGCAACTTTCCAAGGATTGTGGTGGATTTTCTATCATTGACAATTTTTAAATCAAGATTGGATGTTTTTCTAAAATATATGCTCAACTTCCAACATGAATTAATTCATGGAAGTCCTATGGCCTGTGCTATATAGAAGTGCAGACTAGATGATCACAGGTCTCTTCTGATCTTCTAATCTATTCTTGTGTTTATACAGTCAATGGTTTCATTAGCAGTATTTGCCACTGCATCGCACTGGGAGCTCATGTTCATAGAATCATAGAGTCATAGAATATCAGGGTTGGAAGGGACCTCAGGAGGTGATCTAGTCCAACCCCCTGCTCAAAGCAGGACCTAATCCCAACTAAATCATCCCAGCCAGGGCTTTGTCAAGCCTGACCTTAAAAACCTCTAAGGAAGGAGATTCCACCACCTCCCTAGGTAACCCATTCCAGTGCTTCACCACCCTCCTAGTGAAAAAGTTTTTCCTAATATCCAATCTAAACCTCCCCCACTGCAACTTGAGACCATTACTCCTTGTTCTGTCATCTGGTACCACTGAGAACAGTCTAGATCCATCCTCTTTGGAACCCCCTTTCAGGTAGTTGAAAGCAGCTATCAAATCCCCCCTCATTCTTCTCTTCTGCAGACTAAACAATCCCAGTTCCCTCAGCCTCTCCTCATAACTCATGTGCTCCAGCCCCCTAATCATTTTTGTTGCCCTCCGCTGGACTCTTTCCAATTTTTCCACATCCTTCTTGTAGTGTGGGGCCCAAAACTGGACACAGTACTCCAGGTGAGGCCTCACCAATGTCGAATAGAGGGGAACGATCACGTCCCTCGATCTGCTGGCAATGCCCCTACTTATACAGCCCAAAATGCCGTTAGCCTTCTTGGCAACAAGGGCACACTGTTGACTCATATCCAGCTTCTCGTCCACCGTAACCCCTAGGTCCTTTTCTGCAGAACTGCTGCCTAGCCACTCGGTCCCTAGTCTGTAACAGTGCATGGGATTCTTCCGTCCTAAGTGCAGGACTCTGCACTTGTCCTTGTTGAACCTCATCAGGTTTCTTTTGGCCCAATCCTCTAATTTGTCTAGGTCCCTCTGTATCCTATCCCTACCCTCCAGCGTATCTACCACTCCTCCCAGTTTAGTGTCATCTGCAAATTTGCTGAGAGTGCAGTCCACGCCATCCTCCAGATCATTNACCGCACCCCAACTCCCTGCCCCAGCCCAGAGCCCCCCATATCCTGAACCCCTCATTCCTGGCCCCAGCCCTCACCCCTGCACTGCGACCCTCTGCTCCAGCCCTGAGCCCCTCTGACACCCCAAACCCCTCATCCCCAGCTCCGTTGGGTTGCGGGCATCAACAATTTTCTTCAACTGGGTCTCCAGAAATTTTTTTTGAGATTCTTTGTTCCTAGATGTATGACCTTGAATTTGGCTGTATTAAAACACATTTTGTTTGTTGGATCCATCTTACCAAGAGATCCAGATAATTCTATCTGACTCCCCTGTCCTCATCATTTGCTACTCCACCACTCTTTGTGTCATCTGCAAATGTTATCAGCAAAGATTTTTTATATTTACTTTCAGATCATTGATAAAAATCTTGAATAGCATCAAGCCTAGAACTGATTCTTGCAGAACCCCACTAGAACCACACCTATATCTGATGATAATTCCCCACTGACAACTGCTCTTTGAGATTTGTCATGTAGCAAGTTCTCAATCTACTTAATGTGTGCTCTGTTGATATTGTATAGTGCTTTTTTTAATCATAATGTGCAGTACTTGCGCCTGTGTGCTACTAAGTCAAACTCCTTGCTAAAGTATATTACTTCTATGCGGTTATCTTTATTAACCAAGCCTGTTGTCTCATCAAAAAATGAAATCAGGTTTGTATGACTACACCAATTTTCCACAAAACTGTGTTGACTGGCATTACAGCTAGCAGCTGCCGAACGACAAGATTAAGTAAAATCCTAGATTTTTTAGAAAGCTACCTTTTGCCTAAAAGAAATGGAATATATAAGAGAGATCTTTTCAGTACATCTGACCAAAATGACACTGAAACTATAGTATAGACCAATAGATAACCAGGCATAAGTGCCTTTGCTCTCAGCAGAATCCAGTGAAAATTGAGGTTTTTACAGGTGGCAGATGAAATAATGATCTGCAATGCTTTAAAGAGTTCCAGCCATATGCCTCTAATAAAGAAACAAACTCAATCAATATGGGGATGGTTTTAAAGGCCTTGGTTGCCTGCCTGGAAAATGCCACTTGGCTATCAACCCTAAGGTGAAACTGCTACACCAGTGGTTCTCAAACTTTTGTACTGGTGACCCCTTTCAAATAGCAAGCCTCTGAGTGCGACCCCCTCCCCTTATAAATTAAAAACACCTTTTTATATATTTAACACCATTATAAATGCTGGATGCAAAGCGGGGTTTGGGGTGGAGGCTGACAGCTTGCGACCTCCTATATAATAACCTCGTGACCCCCTGAGGAGTCGTGACCCCCAGTTTGAGAACCCCTGTGCTACACCATCTTTGAAGAAGGAACTTAAAAAAACAAACTGACAACCTTGTAGAGTTGGGAGACTTAGAGAAAGTTGCAGGGCTAACACGCAATATGGTAGCTAGTAAAAAGGCCAAACAAACTTTACCTATGTATTGATCCCTCACACCTCATTAAAGCTCTACAATGTTCCCATTAACCCTTGCCAACAATTGAAGAGATCCTGCCAAGACTCACAAAGGCCAAGGTCTTTCCTGTTTTAGTTCCCAAAGATGGTTTCTGGCTGGGAAAACTAGATGCCCACAAACGGCTGCTTACTGACATCTTTCTGGACTCCTTTTGGCAGATCCAGATGGCTGTGAATGAGATTTGGCTTTTCTCTGGCAGCCTTGGGGGTATGTCTGTGTCAAATTGTCAACTCCATCTAGTTTTGTGAATGCCATTTCTTTTCAGGGGCTCCACTTTCTGTTGTAACCTTCATGTTTGAGTGTGACTTTCATTTTGTATTGTAACCTCCATTGTGGACTAGCACATCCATTTTGTGGTAAGAGCTTGACACCTATTAAATGACTATGTCTGAGTAACTGGCTCAGAGCAATCTAGGCCCATCAACTTTGATTGTCTTTCAGCCACCGGGCCATCCACAAGAACAATGAGCTGTCTAGACCAGTGGTTTTCAAACTTCCTTTCTGGCAACCCAGTTGAAAAAAATTGTTGATGCCCGCGACCCAATGGAGCTGGGGATGAGGGGTCTGGGGTGTGGGGTGTGGGAGGAGCTCAGGGCTGGGGCAGAGGGTTAAGGGTGTGGGAGGGGTTCAGGGCTCTGGGCTGGGGGTGCAGACTCTGGGTTGGGGCCAGGGATGAGGGGTTTGGGGTGTGGGAGGGGGCTTTGGGCTGGGGCAGGGGCTTGGGGTGTGGGAGGGGTTCAGGGCTCTGGGCTGGGGGTGCAGGCTCTGGGTTGGGGCCGGGGATGAGGGGTTTGGGGTGCAGGAGAGGGTTCCGGGTTTTGAGGGGGGGGGCTCAGGACTGGGGCATGGGGTTGGGTGCAGGAGGGGGTCAGTACTCTGGGCTGGGGGGGCAGGTTCTGGGGGGGCAGGGATGAGAGGTTTGGGGTGCAGGAAGGGGCTCCGGGTTTGGGGGGGCTCAGGGCTGGGGCAGGGGATTGGGATGCAGGGTTGGGGCATGGACTTACCTCAGGCAGCTCCCAGTCAGCAGCTCAGTGGGGGTGCTAAGGCAGGCTTCCTGCCTGTCCTGGAACCGTGGACCGCGCTGCGCCCCGGAAGCAGCCAGCAGCATGTCCAGCTCCTAGGCGGAGGTGTGGAGGTGGCTCCGTGCAGCTCTCACCCGCAGGCACCATCCTCCCCAGCTCCCATTGGCCAGGAACCGACCAATGGGAGTGCGGAGCCGGTGCTCGGGGCTGGGGTAGCGCCCATGGCCCCTCTGCCTAGTAGCCGGACCTGCTGCTAGCGGCTTCTGGGGTGCAGCGCAGTGTCAGAACAGGTAGGAAGTAGCCTTCCTTAGCCGGGCAGCACCACCAATGGGACTTAACGGCCCGGTCGGTGGTGTTGACCAGAGCCGCCGCTACCCAGTGCCTTACATTCCACAACCCATTTGAAAACCACTGCTCTACACAGAAGCCTGGCGGGAAATGAGCTCCTGTTCATCATCCTGGGCCCATGGCCAAAGGGGTTAGAGGCTATATTTAAGAGGGAATGCTCTCTGTGAAGGGGGATTAGTCATTGCCTCATGCCAGAAGACTGGGCTAAGGAGAGAGAATCAGGAAGGGCTACCTATGGACACTGACCAAACCCAGGGCACACAGGAGGGGTGAGAACAAACTCAAAGAGTGCATACAGAATTGTTTCTTGTTTTCCAAAGATGTGTAACTCTCTAGTGCTCTTTAAAAGTAAAGTAGCCGTGGTTAGGAAATTCCTTTGCAAAGCCTAACATCTACACCACAATAAACATCCCCTTAGCCCAATCCCTTCCAGCCCAAGTCAGCTGGCATCGACCAGCCATGGGTTTTCCATTGCAGTGTGGACATACCCACAGAGGCTATTGCTGATCATGATGGTACCGTGACAGAACTACTTTATATAGAGCACATCAGTGAATCTAAAACGGTGCCTGTCAGCAGTGCTGTGTATTGGACACCTTCTAACTGCAGAGGGTGTAAAACCAGGCCCCGAGAAGGTCCAACCATTTTGGACACTGCCTCATCACAAAATATGCAAGACATACAGCACTTTGTGGGATCTGCTAGTTATCCATCCAACTTCCTGCCATAACTCTCCCAGATCAAAGGGCCTCTGAGGAAATTGCCTGATAAAGATGCTGGATGGGGCTGGGCATCCCAACAGCAAGATGCTTTCAAAGGCTAGGTCCACACTACCCGCCCGGATCGGCGGGTAGCCATCGATGTAGCGGGGAGCGATCTATCGCGTCTCGTCTGGACGCGATACATCCATCCCCGAACGCGCTCACATCGACTCCGGAACTCCAGCAGGGCGAGCGGAGTTCGCGGAGTCGACGGGGGAGCCGCGGACGTCGATCCCGAGCGACGAGGACGCGAGGTAAGCGCGCCAAATTCGAAATAAGATACTTCGACTTCAGCTACGCTATTCTCGTAGCTGAAGTCGCGTATCTTATTTCGATCCCCGCCCCAGTGTGGACCAGCCCAAAGAAATCTAAGAGCTAGTGACTAACCATCTAGTCCTAAAATATTACAATGTGAAGGAATCTGTAACTATTCATTGTAACTATTGCTGCCAATGAATACGGATTTGGAGCAGCATTGTTACAAGATGGTTAGCCTGTAGCATTTGCTTCTAGAACACTCTTTGCTACAAAGTGTAACTATGCTCAAACAGAGAAGGAATGCCAACCATTGTTTTAGCATGCTTCAAGTTTGACCAGTATCTTGTGTGACATGATCATATCCATGTGGACAATGACCGCAAATCTTTGGAATCCACCTTCAAAAAACCTTTGCTATCAGCTCCACAATATTTTCAAAGGATATTTATGAAAATTCAAAAATATCTCTTGGAGGTACAAGGCAAAAGAGAGTCCGTGATGTTCATTGCAGACTTTTTGTCCAGAGCAGCCGTGCCCCAAAAGACAGTGACCCTTGATTATGAAATCTTCAGTATATGTTCTTGCGACAATACATGGCTTCTCCACATGTAGAGAGGCTGAACAGACACTGCATTTCAAACACTTAGAATGGTCATTACGTCAGGATGGGCAAACAGGGAGGAACAGGTGCCACTTACTATTTATCAATATTGAACAAATAGAGAAGAACTAACCATGATTAATGGTGTTCTCTGTAAAGGCAGTAAATACCTAACAACATGAGTCATGTAATGCTCACCTTCATGCACTCCATGATTTAAAGCAAAGCTATTTAAATCACGGATCTTAATTATTATTTAAATCAGCAGATAGAAAACCTTGATTTAAATAATTGGTTTTAATCATGTTTTTCATTTGTACTTTTTAGTTATTTTCTTGAAGAAAGCTTGATTCTCATTAGTTGGTAACCATTAAAACACACAATTTGCAACCAAATATAGCTTTTACACAAAATGTGGTGCTTCTTTTTGCTAACAAGGAGAATACACTATATTTTTTCATATTTATTCAAGCAATTATATAGCTTACTTTACATTTATTCAGATTCTTAATTTTTACATTATGTTAGAAAATTGTGAGCAAAGTATTTCTTATTTAATAGATGAGGATTAATTTTTTGCCTGTGATTTGTGTTGAGCACTATTTGGATAGAAATTCAAATTTAATTAAAAATGTTGAAAAACAGCATTTCAATTTTTTTATTAACTAAAACTACCTCAGCCATGCTGGATATATACAAAAAGAAGTTTATCAAAAATTTATCAAAACATGTTTTGCAGTTTAAAATCACTGATTTATTAAAGAAAATATTATCTGTAGTTGATGAATTACAGTACACTGATTGTTTCTGGTCACCATGTCCTTCAATATTTTAGAACTAAATGATCTCATCCTCTCACACCTAGTTTTTACTCATAGATTGGAAGAGGAAAACAAGCTTTCCTACTTTTTCACCCCAGGATGGTTTTGTAACTTTGAATAAACTAGTCAATGAACTGTATGAGAAGAGGTTGTTGCTAACAAAAGCTGGTTTAGCCCATTTAGCATGTCAAAAAACTCTGATTCCAGGTGCTTAGCCATCAACTTTCATCAGTTCAATGGTTTGACTTTCTTTAAAACTTGGCAGCAAACACGTATTTTTTAATATTATGTTTTGTATTCAATTTAAATTATTTTAATAGATTATAATAAGTTTAGGCTTTAAAATATGTTGTCAATTTCAAATTTTATTTTAAATACGATTTTAAAAAACCCTGTATTTAATTTAAATTAAAAGAAAAATTTCAACTTAAATAAAAAACTTTTGTTTTTTTAATAATCTATTTTTATTTACTCTGCACTCTTGCCATATTGGTGCTGTAGAATGTCTATGCAAGGCCCAAGATGTTTCATATTGTTAACTTAGAGAAAGCTGATTACGTTCCTAGGTGGACTGGTTGATACCAACCAGGATTCTGAATCAAAGGTTCTGGTTCTTAGTCATATTTCTTTCAATAACTACCAAGTATTCTTTTTATAAATTTTATTAAAGTTAATTAACAAACATAAATCTAAGAAAACATTCACTAAGGCTAAACTACTATTACAGCCACCCACAGTACTAAACACTACTAAACTTATCTAAAAATTGAATAATACATTTATCAAATCAAAAGTCAACAAATCAGAAGCAATATTGGATTGGAATTAAGTCATCAATTTAGTCAAATCATCAGATTAATGCAGCAGATAATCAATCCTCATAAGTCCTAAAACAGGAATCCAGGAGGTTGCTGTCCATTTAGTTATAACTAGGGCCCTACCAAATTCATGGCCATTGTAGCCCAGTGGGCCAGCTTACCTGTATTATATTCATTGCTTTGTTATCCTGCTTTATTATATTTAGTAGCAATGCAAGGAACCTACAGGCTTTTATCCTCTAAGATTTGGCTTTAGTAGATAGTGTGAGGCTTGAGGCCTATAAGCTTTGGTATAGATAAACTTAAGTAACTCATAAGTTATAGGGAACTGAAAGTGGCATGCCAGAGGGGGAATTTTGTCCAGAATACTGACATCACCCACCCACAGAACACAGCTGACCCCAGCACAGAACATCGCTGACACCAGCATCCGGAAAGTTCCAGACAGGACCTCCGACCGCAAAGCCGCCATGACAGAAAATTGACGTGTATGCTAAAAGGGTAACATCATACATATACTAACCTATAGAAAACGGACACCTTAAGGGGAAGAAATACAAATAAGGACCTCTATTGAATATGCATTGGTCATGGCAGCGTCAGCGTAACCTACTATAAAAGTAACAGCAGATAGGTTGGAAAAGATGTAGACCTTGGGAGGGGCCAGAATGATGGCCACTGGGGAAGATGAGGATGATGACAGTGATTAGAAAGATAATGGTTAAGTATGAAAGATAAAGGTGTAAGTATGGACATCCAAATGTACTTTCTGTATTATCGCTATCTGCTTTCTTAAGTTTAAGTGTGTGTATAATCTTTGCTAAATTATTAATAAATCATATATTTATATATAGAGAGAGTTCCTATAGTGTGAGTGTTGCACCTGTGCACATCGGGGTTCCCAAATTGTATGATAATTTTATAATAATCTAACTGGGCCTGATCTTGGGACAAGAACCTGTTGTTAATCCTTAAATTACAATTATATTTACCCAACTTTGGGTCAGGCTACACCATGAAACACGCATCACAGACCGTGAAATCTGGTCTCCCCCCATGAAACCTGGTCTTTTGCATGCTTTTACCCTATACTATACAGATTTCACAGGGGAGACCAGCGTTTCTCAAATTGGGGATCCTGACCCAAAAGGGAGTTGCAGGGGGTCGCAGTGTTGCCACCCTTACTTCTGCGCTGCCTTCAGAGCTGTGTGGCCAGAGAGCGGGGGCTGTTGGCCAGGTACCCAGCTCTGAAGGCAGTGCAGCACCAGCAGCACCACAGAAGTAAGGGTGGCAATACCATACTGTGCCATCCTTACGGCTGCGTTGTTGCCTTTATAGCTGGGCAGCTGAAGAATGGCAGCTGCTGACTGAAGGCCCAGCTCTGCAGGCAGCAGCACAGAAGTAAGGGTGGCAATACCATGCCATGCCATCCTTACCTCTGCGCTGCTGCTGGCGGTGGCTCTTCCTTCAGAGCTGGGCTCCCTGCCAGCAGCCACCACTCTTCAACGGCCCATCTCTGAAGGCAGCGCTGCCACCAGAAGCAGTGCAGAAGTAAAGGCAGCAGTACCGCAAACACCCCCTACAATAACCTTGTGACCCCCCCCCACACACACACTCCTTTTTGGGTCAAGATCCCTACAATTACAACACTGACATTTCAGATTTAAATAGCTGAAATCATGACATTTATGATTTTTAAAATCCTATGACCATGAAATTCACCAAAATGGACTGTGAATTTGGTAGGGGCCTAGTTATAACCCCCAATTAGTGAACTTCACTCACAGCAATGCAGCCAATTTAGCTGGCTGAATATTTTAGTACTGAAACCAAATTATTGTTTACAGCTAAGTCTTACAACCCAAAAGCCAATTAAAGTGTCCTCCTTGGATTTCACTGTTACATGTGATGGCTCTCCTTTATCCATCCCCAACACAGATTCAAAGCTTATTGAGACTTCAATAAGCAGAAATTTAACAGCTCTGACAGCATAGTTTCTTTGGACACTTGCATGGAATAAGAAACACACATGCAATGATTTTATGAGACACGGTTTAGGGCTGCTTTGGAATTGAAGACTCATTCTATCTGGCTTCTTTCCCGTGTGGGCTCATACACACATGCAGCAACCAGCCACACTTTCACACCCTAAATAATAAAAGGCTGGGAAGTCTCCCAGTTAATAAAAGCAAAAGGCAAAAGTAGAAAAAAGGAAAAATAAGACACCTAAGATAAGAGGGGTCTCCAACTCTTGCAGTCCTTAGACTCATATGGAATAGGAGCCATAGCTGCAGTTAAGAAACCAGATGATAATGTTGCTGGGACTGTGCTTCATGCTAGCAGGGCCTTATGGGTACTGGCAGACTGGTCAGGGGCTGGCATAACCCATTCAGTGTTGTCTTCTTGTAGGCTTGCCTCAGGAAGTGGGAGCATCGGTTCAAATGTCATGTTAAGCCACAGGAACCAAGGCCTTCTACCTTTACCTTGATCTTTATGGTTGCAATTCTAGCTTGCTCCACCTCATGGCACCTCCTTCCAAGGTCTAAATCGTGTGTGAAGTATGCTTTGGACTCCAGCAGCATGGCCCAATTCAGCTGAAGTGAGGCAAACTTTGGCATAATGTCAGTTTAGAAAAGCCTGCAGTTTTCTTGAAATATCCATTGTTTCAAACCACATGCACTGGGAACATGTGAACCCCCAACATATCTAAAATGAAAGAAGCACAAGAATCAGAGTTTTAAGGAAGTTGCCATAGCCCTCTCCTGGGTGAAATAGTTATGCGTTGATATCTGTTCCTGCCTCAAATATCCATAGCAATATTTTGTTGCAAAAGTTTCTGACTGAAAAAACAAACACTAAAATCATGCTTTCGTGAGCAATTATTAAAAATAAACTCAGACATCTCACGACAGATGTCACATCTTTCCTTTGCAAACAAGAGAATTCAGGAACTTAAGAACCATTATAGTCTAACTGGGTAAAAGGTTACACAGCTTGACTCCTTTATTAACTGTCCATCTCAAAGCAGAAAGTTACTTTACAGCTGATCAATATGAATTCCATTTGAAATGGAAATAATTGAAGTTTATACTAAGTCTATACTCCCATTACACTATTTCTCTCACAGAGGTGAAAGTCTTCATAAGTCAGTTCATCTTCAATGAATTCCTAGCACATCAATAAAAGAGACTGTGACATGCTGCAGGGTACAAATCTGAATTGATGGATCGTTGTGCCCCCTTAACTCGCCAGTCTGGTCAGCACTATGCCCTGCTTTGCTTTATGAGCTGCCACTTTGCCAACTTATCCCAGCCTCTGGCATGCAAGTCACCCCCAGACAAATACCAGCATGCTATGCCCAGCCACTCTTGAATTACATATAGGGCGACACCCGCATATCCCTAGTCCCTGTCTTGCACCCAAGAAATGTTTGCCTTAGACTGCTCAAGACTCCCTTGATTAGAATAAGCTCATTAATTAGTTTGTCATTCCATCAAAGGGTATGAATATGCACTAGCCTTTGTAACTTGAGTAGATTAGCCAAACTTCTGTCAAAAACACACTGGCTTAGATAAAACATTAAAATAAGTTTATTAACTACAGAAAGATAGATTTTAAGTGACTATAAGTGGTATAGGCATAGAAGTGCAGTATTGGTTACAAAAAGAAATAAAAGATAAAATCGCACTCTAATTCCTAAACTTTATCAAGCTAAGTCAAATGTGAAGCAATAAGGTTTCTTCTTCGAGTGCTTGCTCATGTTGATTCCATTCTAGGTGTGCGCGCACCCACATGCATGGCCGTCGGAGATTTTGCCTTAGCGGTAACCTGTAGGGCGGGCTGTGGCACCCCCTGGAGGGACGCACTCATGCCGCAGTATATCAGGTGCCGCCGGCCCTACGCCCGCTCAGTTCCTTCTTACCGCCCGTGGTAGTCAGTTGGAGCGCCTCTCTTGCTTGGCAAGAGCTAGTGGTTGTCTATCATTTCGAGCTTCGTGCCTTAAGGCCATTGTATACACTTCACTTTCCTAGTCTTAAGTAGTTGTCAAGTAGTTCTTAAATAGTTGTTAAGTATGAGTTAGTTAGTAGTTATGATCCCAGCGGGACTTTGCCCCAGGCGGGGAATGCCCCGGTCTCCGGGTTCAAGCCCCACTCGGACTATGCCTGTGAGTGACTCCCACAGCAGCTGCCTTAAGTACCTGGGGGAGTCACATATTAAGGAGTGGTGCCAGATCTGCAAAACGTTTGGCCTCGCACCCAGAAGGAGCAGCACATCCACCTCAGGGCTCTCCTGATGGAGTCCGCCCTCCGCCCAGCTTCCGAGCTGTCCTGACAGGTCGCACCAAGTGCCTCAGCCTCCATGCGCAGCGCACCGCCAGCACCCGACTCCTCACGGCACCGTTCACCATCGCCGGTGCCGAAGAAGGAGGCCAAGAAGCACTCCCTGGCACTGAGCAAGACGGCCCAGGGGTCATCTATCAAGGGACCCAGGCTTGCCCATCAGACTGTTCTGGAGCCACGTGATCATGCCTCCCCGGCTGGGGTGTCCAGCCCCCTGAAAGGTCCTCCACTGACTCTTAGGAGCGGTATGGGACCTACACTCCTGCCAGGGAGCTAAAAAGTGGTGCGCCTGGCCTGCCAGGTATTCTTGCCCCCCTGAAGGGCAAGGTGGTGCAGGTCCTGATGGACAATAGAGCCGTGATGTACTACATCAACAGACAAGACAGAGCCAGGTCTTCAGCCCTTTGTCAGGAAACGCTCGGCCTCTTGGACTTTTGTTTGTGGCATGCCATTCATCTGGTAGCCGCCCACCTACTTGGAGCCAAGAATGAAGGAATGAAGCAGGACCTTCTCGTCTCGCCACGAATGGTCGCTCCATCCGGAGGTGGTCAGCCTGATCTTCTGCAGGTGGGGGACTCCCCAGGTGGACCTGTTCACATCCAGACAGAACAGGAAATGCCACGTGTTCTGTTCCTGATTCCGTGGTCGGGAGCGCTGATGTATGCCCTTCCCACCGGTACTGCTGATCCACAGAGTCCAGCTCAAGGTAAAGCAAGACAAAGCATTGATCATCCTCATAGCCCTGGCATGGCCTTATTAACACTGGTTCGGCATGCTGCTGAGTCTCTCGGCAGCCATCCCACTGCAGCCACCTCTTCGGCTGGATCTGCTGTCACAGAACCACGGCAACCTGCTGCACCCGAACCTGGAGTAGCTGCACTTGACAGCCTGGCTGCTGCGTGGCTGAGTGCGGACAAACGGGGGTGTTGCGCTGGTGTCCAGCAGGTCCTGCGGGGAAGCAGAAAACCACCAGCGTGACCTACGTGGCAAAGTGGAAGCAGTTCATGTGTTGGGCCTCGGATTGTCACTATAGTGTGGCTGAGGCCCAGCTGCAGGACATACTGGATGATTTACTGCACCTTTAAGCACCAGGGTCTGTCACTATCTTCGATCAAGGTACACCTGGCGGCCATTTCGGCGTTCCACCCTCTGCTTCAAGGCCGGTCGGTCTTTGCCCAGCCCAGGACGGGGCGTTTCCTGAAGGGTTTGGAGCGCCTTTACCTGCATGTCCAAGACCCAGTCCCCCCTTGGGACCTGAATCTTGTGCTGTCCAGACTCATGGGTCCCCCCTTCGAACCCTTGGCTTCCTGCTCCCTTCTGCTTCTCTCCTGGAAAGTGGCCTTCTTTGTCACTATAACTTCGGCCTGTAGGGTGTCCGAGATCAGGGTGCTCACGTCGGAGTCACCCTATATGGTCTTCTACAGGGACAAGGTCCAGCTGCGTCTGCACCCGGCCTTTCTGCCCAAGATCGTCTCCCAGTTCCACACTGGTCAAGATATTTACTTACCAAAGCCTCATGCTACGGATGACAAGCGCAGGCTGCATACCCTGGATGTCAGATGGGCACTGGCCTTCTACATTGATAGAACAAAGCCGTTCCGTAAGTCAATGCAGTTGTTCGTTGCTGTCGCTGACAGTATGAAAGGATGCCCAGTCTCAGCCCAGAGAATTTTGTCTTGGATCACGGCCTGCATCCACTTTTGCTATGAGCTGGCAAAGGTGCCCCTGCCAGCGATCGTGACGGTTCATTCGACTAGGGCGCTGGCGTCATCAGCAGCCTTCCTGGCGCAGGTGCCAATCCAAGAGATCTGTCGGGCCGTGACCTGGTCGTCCGTCCACACATTCGCATCGCATTATGCCCTGACTCAGCAGGCTCGAGATGATGTTGGCTTTGGCAGAGCAGTGCTGCAAGCTGCGAGACTGTGAACTCTGAGTTCACCTCTGTTGATTCTGCTTGTGAGTCACCTAGAATGGAATTGACATGAGCAAGCACTTGAAGAAGAAAAAACGGTTACCTACCTTTCGCAACTGTTGTTCTTCGAGATGTGTTGCTCATGTCCATTCCATTACCCGCCCTCCTGCCCCTCTGTCGGAGTGGTCGGCAAGAAGGAACAGAGAGGGCGTAGAGCCAGCGGCGCCTGATATACTGTGGCATGAGGGCCAGGGGGCTCCACAGCCGGCCCTACAGGTACCGCTAAGGCAAAAATCTCTGACGGCCTCGCAAGTGGGCAATGGAATCGACATGAGCAACACATCTCGAAGAACAACAGTTACAAAAGGTAGGTAACTGTTTTTTCCCTCACCCAAAAGTCTACAGCAGTCTGTGCACACTGGAAAGTTTTCCAGTTAGGACTACTTCCCCCAAGTCAATGATGTTTCTTTTTTCCAAATGATCTTGTTGCCTTCAGTATGAGTAGGGGAGGAGAGGTGATCTGATGGGGGGAGGGATAGCTCAGTGGTTTGAGCATTGACCTGCTAAACCCAGCATTGTGTGTTCAATCCTTGAGGGGGCCATTTAGGGATCTGGGAAAAAATAAAAAAAATTGGGGATTAGTCCTGCTTTGAGCAGGGGGTTGGACTAGATGACCTCCTGAGGTCCCTTCCAATTCTATGATGTCTCTGTCTCTTATTTTATAATCCCCTCCAGGCAGAGGCGGCTCTAGCTTTTTTGCCACCCCAAGCACGGCAGGCAGGATGCCTGCGGGAGGTCCCCGGTCCCGCGGATTCGGCGGCATGCCTGTGGGCGGTCCGCCGGTCCCGTGGCTTCGGTGTACCCGCCGCCGAATTGCTGCCGAATCCGCAGGACCGGCGGACCTCCTGCAGGCATGCTGCCGAAGGCTGCCTGACTGCCGCCCTCACAGGGACCAGCAGGGCGCCCCCCACGGCTTGCCGCCCCAGGCACACGCTTGGAGTGCTGGTGCCTGGAGCCGCTGCTGCCTCCAGGTGCTGGAAAAATCCTGGCTGTGTCATGGGGTTAGGAAGCCCCCATTGTCTACGTGTTTCACACCCAGTCCTCCATCTGAATTACAAATTCTTGCTTGCACCTTCCATATACATGAGGCTTGACATGTAATGCTTGTTTTACAGTTCCTTTGTTATTTCTAGAGGGCTGGTTGGTGGGCGTTCCCCAAACTCACAACATGTTTCAGTAACAAACATATGGCAAAATCTCAGAACTTCATATACAATGATGACACATACATTTCAACCAGACAGTAATGTTCAACAGATTGACTTTTCCAATGATACCTCAGAAGGTATACGTTGTACAAGATTTATCATAGTTTTGTAAAAGTGCTGACCATAATAGTGTAGACTGTCACAGGAACATACAAAAATACCCGATCAACAAAGCAAAGTATGGATTTACATATATAGGGATACCAAGTATACACATTCCCCAGGGTACAATTTGGACTGATGGACAGCTGTGTCCCCTCAATTCTCCAAACTGGGGTGCCTCTGACACTGCTTCGCTGTGAGAGCAACCACTCCCGGTCAGCTCACACACAGCTTCCAGCATGTAAATCACTCCCAGCTATATTATATGAGTGCTATAGCCAGCCGCCTATGAATTACATTGCAGGGCAACACCAGCAAACTCCCAGTCTCAGACTTCCCCTCCCCCTCCAGAAATGTGCATCTTGTACTGCCCAGCTCTCTCCTGGACAACACAAACTCATATAAAGTCCTTCATTTCATTGATAGAAAATGATATGCACAAATCTTGTTACCTCAAATGGAGTTTCCCAAACACTTCAATCCAAACACACACTTGTTGAGAAAAATAATAAAACAAGTTTCTTAACTACAGAAAGATAGATTTTAAGTGGTTACAAGTAATGAGACATAAAAGTTAGAATTGGTTACAAGGAAATGAAGGTAAAACGCAACTAACACCTAACTTAACAAACTAAGTGAATTCAAAGCAAAAGGTTTCTCTCACCACATGCTTTAGCAGTCTTACTGACTGAACTCCTTTCAGACAGGATCTCTGTCTAATGAGGCTTCCTTTGTCCGTCAAGTGTTGTCGATGCTGTGAGTAGAGATGAAGGGAGAGATGATTTGGAGCCTCTGTTCCATATCCAAGGAGAGATCCCCAAGACTCCAGATTCAGAAAAGAGGAACTGCTACTGCCACTGCCTCCATCCCTCTCCCCCCTCCCCACAGCTACACCTGCCTGATTGGAGGGCTCAGATAGGCAGGCCTGGTTTTGATTTGATTTGCTGTCTGAGGTTGTATGCATAGGAATGGGGAATGTGCTGCTCGTTGAGTTATTTTGATTATGTAATATATTTATAACTGATGTCAAGGGCACCTAGGAGTCAAGATATGTTCTTCTAAGTATGTTATAGAAATGTAATTATTCAAATAAGTAATGAATAAGTATGAGCTATGAGAACATCCACAGTTACTGTAAATAGGAGAAAATGCTATAAGGGATATAAACATCATGCTTGAGGGATAAAGCAGCAACTAACTGGCAGGGATTAGAAAGAAACTTCCTATAAGGAGAAGTTATTCCTTAACTGTCAATACAGGGTCCTTGTCCTTTCCTTTGATACATCTGGTACTAGGCACTGTCAGAGACAAGATATTAGACTAAATGGACAACTGGCCCTATCTGGTATGGCAACTTCAGTGTTCCTAGGATTGTTTAACTGCTCACACCAACACCACATCAGAGTTTAAGACAGGAAGTGAAGAATACTCTAGCTAAACTGCAGGGAGAATGTACAGAGGCAGAATATAATTATCCATATTGCAATTTGACTAGGATGCCAGATCAACACAATTCTGGGAAAATGCCACAAGATCTCTAGGGCCTACAAGTTGTCAAGAGACTTAGTTTAATGTTCCATCTGGAATGCAGTGTATTTTTTATAAAATGAAGAAAAAAGCTCCATGTCAGTCAATAACTGATAGTTCAGCGAAGGTGGGAAGTGTGGTTTGTATGTCACAGGCTGGCTAAGTGGTGTGATATCCTCATTTAGTGACTGGTCCACATACAAGACAGGAGCCTGCTACTGCTCTGAGGTAATGAAGTCAGCTCAAGTGGTAGGGGCTTTGGGTATTGTGCTGAAGGTACTGATGCTCCAGAAGACCTGTGCCCAGGAAGGATTGTTACATGCAGGTGTTCAAGGCATCTTTGTCTCTCTCTCTAGGTACTGAAGCATCTGCGTCATTTAAATTTCACCAGTAACATGGGGGAGCAAGTGGATTTTGACGAGTCTGGGGACCTGATAGGGAATTACTCGATAATCAATTGGCACCTGTCACCAGAGGATGGCTCCATCATGTTTGAGGAGGTCGGACACTACAATGTTTATGCCAAAAAGGGAGAGAGGCTCTTTATCAATGAAAACAAAATCCTGTGGAGTGGATTCTCCAGGGAGGTAAGTGCCATAGGTCACCTTAAACCCCTCACCATGGTGTTTCCTAAACTTTTGAAAGCTGAGCCTTTCTTCAAGAAAATTAGATCACACACACACCCCTCCATTGCAATGCCATCATGTGTTATTAAGGGCTGATTCATCTTAATTTATATATCTTCCATGCTCCTCGGCTAGTGCTTCACTTCTCAATCTCTCATAGTTAAGAATGCTGATATTTAAAATAATGTTGCCTCTTTTGGCCCCACTGGCTAGCCAAAATGCAGTGCATTGCAAAGTTGTTTCTGTTAGGAAGAGAAATTGATTATATGAGTCAGGTATATTCTTGGGTTTGGGTTGTTGTTTTTTTAAGAAGAGAATGTACACAAAGTCCCGTTTCCCTGAGCACAATAGAAACAAACAACAGCAGGCAGTGTCCTTGCTCAGAAATCCCCAGGTCTGCCACTCTAGCAAGCTCTGTGCCCAAGCAACTCAGTCACATTACTTCCTCTCAGGGATTTTTTTTCCTTTCAGGAGGCTAGAAATCTATCTGCTGGCTTCCTATCTCCAATACCCACAATCTTTAATCTATATCCTGATTGAGCCCCTGCGTTTACTACAAGGGCAAACCTGTTAATCCCTAAATTATTTCTGGGATGCCTTGCCATCTATTTTCTCAGGCAATAGCTTCCATTTTCTGCAGCTGGTTTACTATATACTGCAGCCCCTTTTGTTGAACCTGATAGGTACTTTACACGCACATTGGTTTTAATTAGGTTTATGATTAACTTTGGAGTTTAGGGCTTGTTTAGATGAATACTTAGTGCACAGCAAACTGGGCTGCACTATTAATCTAGATAGGCTCCTAGATCCACTACTTGCAGCCATTCTTCAGCATAATAATATCATTGTTAACCGCTGACTTAGCATCTATTTAAATTATTGGGACAGTTCACACCTCAAAGCTATTGTTTCAGTCTCTCTGAAAGCTCAAGCAGAAGATTCTGCATCAGTTATACTTGCTTCCCACAGTATTCTTGCCAGCAAGTTAAAGAAGTATGGGCTGGATGAATGGACGGTAAGGTGGATAGGAAACTGGCTAGATGGTCGGGCTCAACGGGTAGTGATCAATGGTTCCTTGTCTAGTTGGCAGCCGGTATCAAGTGGAGTGCCCCAAGGGTCGGTGCTGGGGCCGGTTTTATTCAATATCTTCATTAACGATCTGGAAGATGGTGTGGACTGCACCCTTAGCAAGTTTGCAGATGACACTAAACTGGGAGGAGTGGTTGATACGCTGGAGGGTAGGGATAGGATACAGAGGGACCTAGACAAATTAGAGGATTGGGCCAAAAGAAATATGATGAGGTTCAACAAGGACAAGTGCAGAGTCCTGCATTTAGGACGAAAGAATCCCATGCACTGCTATAGACTAGGGACCGAATGGCTGGGCAGCAGTTCTGCAGAAAAGGACCTAGGGGTTACGGTGGACGAAAAGCTGAATATGAGTCAACAGTGTGCCCTTGTTGCCAAGAAGGCTAATGGCATTTTGGGTTGTATAAGTAGGGGCATTTCCAGCAGATCGAGGGATGTGATCATTCCCCTCTACTCAGCACTGGTGAGGCCTCATTTGGAGTACTGTGTCCAGTTTTGGGCCCCACACTACAAGAAGGATGTGGATAAATTGGAGAGAGTCCAGCGGAGGGCAACAAAAATGATTAGGGGGCTGGAGCACATGACTTACGAGGAGAGGCTGAGGGAACTGGGATTGTTTAGTCTGCAGAAGAGAAGAATGAGGGGCGATTTGATNTTTGAAAGTTTTATTCACTACCTGAAATTTACACTTTTAAAAAATGAAAGTTCAGATTGGCAAACATTTAAAAGATCCGTCTAGAATCCCCACACTCAACTAGTCTTTCCCCTACACGGCCTCACATCACAGTAGCTGAGGGAATACACGTTACACATTTGTAAGGAATGTGAGTGAGAGACTACAGCAGGAGTTGAAGAGCCAGGAGTCTTGGGTTCCATTCCTAGCTCTGCCGCTGACGTATTGATTGGGCAAGGTCATTTCCCTTCTCTCTGCCTCACTTTCCCTATTAATGCTGACTTTCACAAGGGGAATTGGAAAATCATTGATGAAAGTTTGTAAAATACGTTGAGATCCTTGGATAGAATGAGCTATAGACATGCCATGGGTCAGTGTTATTTGGAGTAGACGCCTGACTGCAACACTGCTTCAGAGGTTTATAGGACCATAAGCAACAGGCCTAGAACTGTGGGGTTTCATGCCCAAAGCCCCATATTGAACAGTGTTACTGTTACCGAAATATCAGGTCCGCCTAGCTGAGAGCCAAAATCAGATAGACAGAGATAAGGAAAGATGCTTTATTCTGCAGAAAAAAGGAGAGCCTTGCACCTTGGTACAAAGACTTTAACTTGCATAAGTTTTACAGATTTTTTATACATATTTAGATAGAGACCCTTGCCGTGTTAACACTTGATTGGTGATTTTAGACCCTGTGCTTTTATTATTTGGTCAGTGAAAACTAGTTTGGAACCAGCATTTTCTTGCTTAAGGGAATTAGAAAAAATACAGTTTAAAAATTTAGGGTTTTGTTGTTAGTGTGGCTTCTGCTTCCCCCTAGTAGCCACTAATACGAATTGCCATAGGGGTTTTTTCAGGGAAGAGAAATCACTTGGTGACTTTCACAGCCCCCCCTTCGGGCCTGATAAACCCAAATTGTCAGGCCCGTTACTTAATTTGCGATTAAGCTGGAGGGAGAGATACTGGGTTTTTTTTTTAATAGCAGAGCTTTTGGTTACAGCAGTACACAGACATTTTGCACATTGTATTATTACCCAAACAACACATAAAAAGAGAAGAAGGAAAATAATTTACTTAATATGCATGTGTGGCATTTATGGGGCCCAATGGGAGGAATGAGGGAAACCACTGCCCTAGGTGATGGATGCCCGTTAATTTTACAGCAAAGGCCCTTTTTAGGAGATAAGGGGGTTTCTGGGCGTTTTTAGAGGTATGCAAAGGGTAGAGGGTTCCAGTTCTGGCATCAAACCGCAGGGTTTGGTTACAGGCCTTAAGGGGAAGGGAGCCCACGTCCCTTCCAAGTCCTTTTACATTTTTTAAGCAAAGGGGCAGGTTAGACCCAGTTTTTAGGATACAAAAAAGAGGGATCTCCTTAGCTGCCCAATAGTAATGCCAAACTTTAGACATTTTTTTATATTTGTTGTACTGATATTTTTTAACCCATGCCCATTTAGTTTTTTGTACTACCTGTAAGGAGAGTACTTTAGAGAGATTTGCAGGTACAGCCCATAATTCTATTCCTTCCTCGGAAAGGGTTCGGTGACATAACCAACAATCAGATAGGTGCCCCAATGTGGCCAGGCGCTGTAAGGACTCAATCGCTGGGTGGGGGTTGGCATGTAGAAGGGGCAAACTTAGAGGAAGTAGCCACTGTACCACCACCTACAAAATTATAGTTATGAAGTCTTAGGACTTACTTTTCTTGAACAAAAGTTTTAGTTTTTTGAGGGGTTTAGTTTGCCAGGTATTGTCTGCTTTTGGCTCTTCCGGGTTGCGGGGGGAAGAGCTGGCGGTGCTCCCTTGAGGTCCGGAGTCGTTTGCTTCTGGCCCCGGCCTAGGGGCTAGCTTGACTTGGGTGTGATGAATTCAAGTGTTTTGTTTTTTCACTTGAATTGCAGTGTGGGAGGTAAGAAGGAGTTGGAAAGGGCCTGTCCACCGGGGTTGGAGAGGCTTGTGTTTTTACTTTTTTATATAGACTTAATTCCCAGGAGTGATCTGATGGGCAGGGACATTTGCAGGTAGGGACTAAAATTGGGCTGCGTACCTGATTTGGAGAACAAACCAGGACGTCATCCACATACAAGAGATACGTAGACCCTCCAAGTAGGCTAATATTAGCTAAATTACAAGTTAGGATAGAGGAGAAAATAGTTGGAGATTTAACATATCCCTGCGGCAGTCGAGTCCAGGTCAGTTGTTTTGCTTTTTTAGCTTTTGGATTCGTTTATGTAAATGCAAAGATATTCCAGCTGTCCTGATCTAGGGGAATACTGAAAAAGGCATTACACAAGTCTATTACCGAATAGCAAGCAGTACCTGCTGGAATGGCAGTCAGAATAGTGTGAGGGTTAGGTACCACATTGTGCCTAGCCTGGACGATTTTATTTACTGCACGCAAGTCCTGGACAAATCGATATACCGGCTTTTTCTTTGAATTCAGGTCAGGTTTTTTTACTGGCAGAATGGGGGTGTTGAAAGGAGACTTGGTGCGAACTAACACTCCCAGCCGTAGGAACGTGGTGATAAGACTCCGAAGGCCGAGCAGAGCTGGATGAGGGAGGGGATATTGACGAATCCGAGGAATTTTAATGCCTGGCTTCAGGGTTATTCGTACTGGCTCTGTCTGGAGAGTTCCAAGGTCCGCCCTTGAAGTCCCCCATAGGGAGGCTTGTACCTCCTGTCTGAGTCGCTCGGGTAGGTGCATTGGGCCCGCAGGAAGGATTAGGTCCTCTGCAGCCTGGGTTAATACAGAGCATAGCTGAGGAAGCTGACTCTGAGGCAACCGAAGAATGATTTTGTCATATGAAAAAAATTTGAGCACGTAGTTTACACAACAGATCTCTGCCCAAAAGATTAACTGGAGAGTCAGGAGCTAGTAAAAAGGCATGGGAAGCTGAGACACCAGAGATTTCCACAGTAGTCTTTTGTAATACAGCACAGTCAAATGGCTTCCCGCCTATACCCATTACTGGAATGCTTTTATCCGTGAGGCTCCCTTTCTGTGGCTTGGCAGTAACAGTAGAAAGGGCAGCCCCTGAATTCAGAAGACAAGAATAAGCGGTTCCTCCCAAAGTTAGGCGAACCTGGCGGTCTGTGGAGGAACAAACATAAGTGGTAAAGTCATTGGAATAGGTGACAAGAGGACCCCTGGGTCGCTGTCAACGGTGTCTGTTCTTGCCACAGCCATTTGTTGCTGAGGTCGGTCTGGGCGACGGGGCTGGCATCCGGTGGGTCGGTTTGGACACTTTTTTTTCCAGTGACCAAACTGCTTACAGTAGTTACACATATTATTAGCACAACTTGGGGCCATTTATTTAACATATAATACAAAGGACTATTCTTAGAGGGCTTTCCCTGAGACCCACCCATCTGCCTGCTGACACTTTAACAGAGAATTACACAGAGAACAGAGGGAATTATGGCCTAATTCAAAATCTTATCACAAGATTTTTTTACCTACATTGACCGCTAAAGGGGACGGGACAGAAGGATCCCACTTGACCTCAGAGCTTTATTGCACGCGATGGCTTCCACTCTGAGGAATTACGAATGAGAGGCTCAGTTCCGCTTCCACTCTAACGTTCAAACGTATAAGGCAGAAAAACATTAACCAGTTAACCAGAACAGAACAGAACCAGATAGTGTTTCCTTATCCTATTAGGACTCACCTTATCGGAACACGAACCCCATGGGGCTGCGGTGAAGCAGAGAAAGAGGGGCTAAACAGCCTGTTGGCACCGTTCCCAGTTCTCCGCAGCCTTCCGGAGTCCAATGTCCGAGCTAGGAGGGTCCCATCTGGGGTGCCAGAAACTGTTACCGAAATATCGGGTCCGCCTAGCTGAGAGCCAAAATCAGATAGACAGAGATAAGGAAAGATGCTTTATTCTGCAGAAAAAAGGAGAGCCTTGCACCTTGGTACAAAGACTCTGCCTTACACAAGTTTTACAGATCCTTTATACACATTTAGATAGAGACCCTTGCCGTGTTAACACTTGATTGGTGGTTCCAGACCCTGTGCCTCTACTATCTGGTCAGTGAAAACTAGTTTGGAACCAGCATTTCCTTGCTCAAGGGAATTAGAAAAAATACAGTTTAAAAATTCAGGGTTTTGTTGTTAGTGTGGCTTCTGCTTCCCCCTAGTAGCCACTAATACGAATTGCCATAGAGGTTTTCTCAGGGAAGAGAAATCACTTGGTAACTTTCTCATTACCTTCAACAGACCCTTTATCCCTATGATCCTCCAGTTGCTTTCAGTTCCTGCAACTGTCCAATAGGCCCGTTAGATCTCTCCCTGCCATCCTTGAGTAGTTGACTCTTATATTCCCTAGGCAAGTTCAGAGGCTAAAGTTCTGGATCTGGGAGCAGCAGCAA
Source organism: Platysternon megacephalum (assembly GCA_003942145.1). Classification (NCBI taxonomy): domain Eukaryota; kingdom Metazoa; phylum Chordata; order Testudines; family Platysternidae; genus Platysternon; species Platysternon megacephalum. The sequence continues at coordinate 3,991,298 of QXTE01000145.1, forward strand.
TAAATTTCATTTAAAAGGAGATGTAAAAACTGAGGTGCTAGCCCATTCTGATCATTACAGATCCTCTGGCACTTTCCCCAAAAGTTGTGAGCCCAAATTTTCTGGCCGGATTCTAGACTGGGTAATTACATTCTTCTGGTTTAAGGTCCCCCTGCAGTATCAGTTGAGTACAGTATTCATCATCACTTCCTGACCTATACTATTGTGTGGCATTACTATACCCCATGAAACAGCTGTTATGTTCTATTACATAGGTGGTTGAGTTGGATCAGGATAGATGTAGTAACCCCTGTGTTTCTCTACATGTTTTAAGTTTGTAAAGCTTTTAAAGACCTTTGAGGATGAAAGGCTTCTTTATGTATAACAGTTTATTATTGATTCATAGGTGATCTATTGATCTATCCAACCATCTATCTGTCTTAGGGTTTTATACAGCTTCCATGTGTAATCAAAAGCAATAGCATAATCCTTTGTGGACTTCATGGAGTCTCTGGCACTTTGGGTCAGATTTGTAAAGCTAGTTAGGAGCCTAAAGATGCAGCTAGATGCCTAGTGGGATTTTCAAAAGTGCCGAGGGGCTAGATCCACAAAGGGATTTAGGCAGTCCCACACCTAACTCCTAGGCACCTTGCTGCTTAGTGGAATTCACGACCCAGAGTCAGGCCCCCAGACACACCCTGGGGAGCCACCTAAGCCAGCCAGTTCCATTTTGTGTAAATAATTACATACTCCTTGAGCCGGATAAAGAGAGAAAAAGAGAGAGATTGACTCTGTAGCCTGGTGGTTAGGGCACAGATCCGAGAGGTAGGAAAGTTAGTCAAGACCCTGCTCCTAGTAATATTCAATTATTTCTACAAAGTGGAACAGCTCCCAAAGGACAGATTGAGAGACACCCACCCTGGAGCATGGTAATTAGGGCACTCACCTGGGAGTGGAAGTTTGAGTCCCTGCTCCAAATTAGGTATTGAAACCTAAATCTTCTGCATCCCTGGTGACTATAGCAGGTAGCCTAATCTCTGGGCTATTGGATAGATTTTTGCCAGTCCCAAAAGTCCCCAGCTGATTGTCCCCAGCTGTCTTTTGTAGGGTTGGGCATGTTCTGAGCACACCTAGTAGATCAGGCCCCATAGATGACACAGGCAGGGAACACTAAGTTTGTGAATCCTGCTGGGACTTCAGCATGAGCAAGCACACTAAGCAGCTATCAGCTTCGGAACATAGGCAGTTTTGTGCATGGCCACCGACAGAAACTTAGGTGCCATGTGAATTTAGGTCCCAGGTGTTTTGAGGATCTCAATGGCAGTTAGGCACCTAAGTCCCTGTGAGTCCCTAGCCTATGGCACCTAATTCCCTTCATTTCAATGGTAGTTAGGTGCCTAGGAGCTTTTGAAAATCCCCTTAGGTGCCTATCTGCAATTTTAGGCACCTAAGTACCTAAAAATCTAACCCTTCTCCCTTTTAGGGGTTAAACCTTTTCTCAGGGTAGTGTATATTTTACATTTAGTTAATTAATTAGTTTTATTCAATGTTGGAGGGGGGATTTGTGTGGGAGGGGATATTGGGTAAGTGAGTGGCAAGAAATAATTTTACTTTGCTTTAGTTACTAGTAATCATGCAATATCAAGGAGACAGGCTGACTCAGCGGTTTGTTTCATGGTAACTAGAACCTTTCAACTCTAGGCTGCTAATTCAAATTCAGGCCAGTAAGAACTGATTTTTGTTACCACCTGATAACACTTAGATGTTATGAGTAACATGAGTTGGGCTTCTGTTTTTCGGGGTTTAATAATTTCATTTTTCAGGGTTTATTTTTAGCAATTTTTGAGTTCTATGTAGATGTCCAAAAATTGGATTTTCTTCAAGGCTTTTTCTATATAGAGCACAATAGAGAACCTTTAGTGCGCGCCAGCAGACTGTATACCAACCAATTAATGCATAACACATTAGTGCATTTCAGAAATCATACCCTGGTAGTCTGCATTACTGCTCTGTGTAGACAAGCCCTTAGATACAAGCCAGGGAGCAGGGACATCACCTATATAAACAAACTGCACTGGGAAAGAGGTGTAGTAAGCATGAATTGAGTAACCATTTCTAGTGTTTATTGAATAAACACTGATTTCATTTTTTGTTTCTAATCAGGGTTGTTTTATTGGTGTTTATCTGTTAAAACCTAAAAATAGTACCCTAAATATGAGTTCCCAGTGGAATTAGTGTCCATTATGTAGCAGAGATTACAAGGACTTGTGGTCTACCTTCTCCTCCCTAGAAATGGTCCTTCAAACACAAAAGTGGAGAATACTGATAAGGCTGGTTGAGGGAGGACAGTTTTTCAGTTACATGTGTTCTCTCAGCAGATTTCAGTCTCCAGGGCTGTCAATCTGACACTTTCCACCAGCACTAAATTCATTTTTACCCTGGCAGTTTGGCCACCACTTACAGAATTTACCTACTCCCATATTGGAGTATGTATCTTCCTTGCATTGCCATGCACCAGCTATATTCAGGCTTCTCCTGCAACCCCCTGAGCAACAGGCCTGTAGGACCAGAATCAGAGCACCGATATGAGAGAGATTCATAGATTCTAAGGCCAGAAGAGACCATTATGATCATCTAGTCTGACTTCCCGCATTGCACAGGCCATAGAACTTCCCCAAAATAATTCCTAGAGCAGATCTTCTAGAAAAACATCCAATCTTGATTTAAAAATTGTCAATGATGGAGAATCCACCACGACCCTTGGTAAGTTGTTCCGATGATTAATTACTCTCACTGTCAAAAATGTATGCCTATTTCCAGTCTAAATTTGTCTTGCTTCAACTTCCAGCCATTGGAGCATGTTGTGCCTTTCTCTGCTAGACTGAAGAGCCCATTATTAAATATTGATTCCCCATATAGTCTGTAATCAAGTCACCCCCTCAACCTTCACTTTGCTAAGCTAAGTAGATAGACTCAAAAATGCTCAATCACTATAAGGCAGGTTTTCTAATCCTTTAATCATTCTCATGGCTATCCTCTGAACTGTCTGTAATTTATCAACATCCTTCTTTAATTGTGGGCTCCAGAACTGGACAGAGTGTTCCAACAGTGGTCTCATCATTGCCAAATACACAGATAAAATAACCTCTGCACTTCTACTTGAGATTCCCCTGTTTATGCATCCAGGATAGCATTAGCTCTTTTGGCCACAACATCACACACTGGGAGCTCATGTTCAACTGATTACCCACCACAAACCACAACCCCCAGGTGTTTTTAAGAGTCACTGCTTCCCAGACTACAGTCCCCCATCCTGTAAGTATGGCCTACATTATTTGTTCGTAGATGTATACATTTATATTTATCCATATTTAAACGCATATTGTTTGCTTGTGCCCAGTATACCAAGTGATCCTGACCACTCTTAATCTCTAGCCTGCCTTCTTCATTATCTACTAGTTCCCCAATTTTTTCCCCACAAAGTCATCTGCAAACTTAATCAGTGATGATTTTATGTTTTTTTCCAGGTCATTGATAAAAATTATATAGTGTAGGGCCGAGAACTAATCCCTGCAGGATCTCATTGGAAACAGATGCGCTTAATGACAATTCCCCATTTGCAACTGCATTTTAAGACCTATTGGTTAGCAAGTTGTTAATCCATTTAGTGAGTGCCATGTTAACTTTATGTCGTTTCAATTTTTAATAAAAATGTCATGCGGCACCACATCAAATGCTTTACAGAAGTCTAGGTAAATTACATCAACCAAACTTTATCAACCAAACTTATCTCATCAAAAAGATATGAAGTTAGTTTGACATGATCTATTTCCCGTAAATCCATGTTGATTTGCATGAGTTGAATCCTTTATTAATCTAGTCCAGTATCAGTTGCTCCATTATTTTGCCTGGGATTGATGTCAGGCTGACAGGTCTGTAATTACCCATGTCAATCCATTTATCCTTAATAAACACTGGCACAACATTAGCTTTCTTCCAGTCTTCTGGTACTTCCCCAGTGCTCCAAGACTTACTGAAAATCAGCATTAATGGATCAGTGCAATCCTCAGCCATCTCTTTAAAAACTTTTGGATGCAAGTTTTCCAGACCTACTGATTTAATATCTAACTTTAGTAGCTTCTGTTTAACATCCTCCTGAGATATTAGTGAAATTGAGAAAGTTATCATCACCATATGATGAGACTGCATTATCTGTTTTTTCCCCAAATCCAGAAGAGAAATAGTTAGAGCATGTTTGCCTTTTCTGCATTATTATTGATAATTCTACTTTTTTCATCTAGTAATGGACCAGTAACATTGTCAAAATTCTTTTTGTTCCTAATATATTTTTAAATGCCTTATTATCCTTACTTCTGCTGGCCACAGATTTTTCCGTGTCCCCCTTGGCTTCCCTTATCAATTTTCTACAATTCCTAACTTCTGATTTATATTAATTACTATCAACTTCCCCTTTCAACCTGCACAGCCCTCTTCCTCAATAGCAGAATTGTGACTTTCTGGGCATTTAGTAAGGTGTTCTTAAATGACTCCCAATTATCATTTGTATGTTTGGGATTAAATTCTTCATCTCAGCTGATTTCGCTCATAATTGTTTTCAGCTTTGTGAAATCAGCCCTTAAAGCAACAAGTGTATGTATATATATCTGGTCTAGAGTTTATTCTGCTTGCACAATATAAATGTGATCAAGTCATGATCACTTGTACCTAAGCTACCATTATCTTTTACTTCTGTGGTCAGTTCTTATTTATCTGTTAGGACAAGGTCTAATATATTATTCCCCTGTGTTGGCTGCAACATTTTTTGGGTTAGAAAACTGAAAAATATTGAGAGAGAGAGAGAGAGAGAGAGCGACCAACCTTCAGGATGGGTATCTCTCCAGAATTTTATACTGTGCTCATCACCATAGTATCTGACCTTAGCACATTTTGTAATTTCTCACCAGAGAGTAGAGTGTGTATGAGTAGGGTGACCTGATGTCCTGATTTTATAGGGACAGTCCCGATATTTGGGGCTTTGTGTTATATAGGCTCCTATTACCCCTCACCCCCTGTCCTGATTTTTCACACTTGCTATCTGGTCACCCTATGTATGAGCCCCTTCCCCATCAAGGTTCTGGATCATGCATTTGCATGTTTAACCAGACTACTCTTTGTCTTGCAGGTGCCAGTCTCTAACTGCAGCACGGATTGCCTCCCAGGTACCAGAAAAGGTATCATCGAGGGAGAGCCCACCTGTTGCTTTAAATGCGTGAAATGCTCTGACGGGGAATACAGTGTGGAAACAGGTAATACGGAAAAAGCATGTGTGGTTTGCAAAGATTCCTGTGAGCCCCCACCAATGGATCGTATTTGTAAGTGCAATTAATTCCCAGCCACTGTTCTAGTCTGTTAGAATAATGCTGAGTTGAAGCAACAGAGAACTTGGAAAGTCCTCTGAGAGAATATCACATAGGAAAGATGCATGAAGAATGATTAGTTCCTTTTTTAAGTGAATTTGTGCTAGTGAAAGCTGCCAGATTCACAGACCTGAAGAATGAACCTCTCAATCATCCCCAAAATAGGTACAGCACATGCAGCAGCCTCCCTAGTTCAAATTGCCTCAAGGCGCTGCCAATAGACTTCATTGGGACCCTCTCTAAAGGGTAAAGGGGAGTTCAGTTTTCGTGGCTAATTCGTTTCCTAACCTCTGCTAAAAAAACCTGCTCTCAGCTTCCTCAGAGTCATGTCAGTCTTATCCCCTATTGCACAGTTAGGTTTCCTAAGGAAGAGAGATGGGAAAAGATTTGCTCAAGGGCACACAGGAAGCCTGTGGAAGAGCCACAAACAGTACCCAGGAATCTGACATCAGTATTCCTACTATACCAAGGCAATAACTTTTGGTCCCCCAACAACCGATAGGTGAAATGCTCCATAATTCAATTCCAATCTGCATCCACCTTTTTATATGTTTATATATTCCCCATTTTATCAGGAAATAAAGTCCATTCTGTAGCAGAATCCATTGTAATCAGACACCCCTGTATTCACACTGCACAGATGAACATTTCCCTTAATTGAATTGGCTACCACAGTTTCTGCAGGAAATAAAGCAGATTGATATGACCTGGGGGCACAAATCAACTCCTATTGAAGTGAGTTTGATTGAACCATACAGTTCCACTCTGGAGGGAACAGTTTTAGAGCAAATTGAAAATTTTTGAATTTCCAATGTCTCAGTCAGACTGATGCCTCAGGGTTGGGCACCTCCCAGACAATGAAACTAAATTATTGTGTCAGCAAATTTCTGCATCCAAAACCACGCTACACTCCAAAGTGCAGCTATTTCCTTGCCCTCACCGGCATCATGCGTCACAGTCCAGGCTGCAGCAGTATTTAAAATGTGCTACCATGTGTGTGAATCACATTCTCAGCATATCAGAAATGAATTACCATTCTTTAATATGGGTATATGGTACCATACGTTTCTTGATTCAAATACTATAAGAAATTAAATCAATGTGCATGTAATAGCTTATTTTGGATTAGATAGAAAACAGAGGTCCTGACCTCTGTAAAGATCTGAAGTAAAGATCCCCTGGCACTTTTCTCAAGATTTAAGGAGCGGTTTCTGCTGCCCTGGTAAAATTCCAACTGGGGTGATTTCATTCTCCCTTTCTAAATTTCTTCTCCTATTTCAGTTGGATACGTTACTTTTTTTTCATTTCCTGTGCTTAACAGTTTTACAGTGTTGCTATACTTGGTTAAACAATTGCCGCTCTTCACCCCAGAGGTGGTGTCTGGACCAGGCCATAGGCGGCCCATGTGCACCGGTCAGTTACCACGTTGTGGTCAGGAGACAATTGGTAGCATCCCAGTTGAACAGGGTCAGGAAGTCAGGGTCAGGCACCAAGTTGCAGGTGGAAGGCAAATGGTAGAGTCAGGGTCAAGCTGAGTCAGGATACCAGGAAGCTAAGGTCAGGTTACAGTAGCAAAGTCAGGGATGAACCAGGGTCAGAAGCCGGAGTCTACGATCCACATCAAGGCAAGGTCTGGAGCAGAAGCAAGCAGACAGTCTGTGTTGTTGCTCAGACAGCTCCTCATGATGGCTTTCTGGTTTATATACCAGCATGAGCCAATCAGTGGGCTGCAGGGAGCCACCACTCAGGCCCTGCTGGGAGGTACTTCCTGTAATGTCTAGCTTCACAGTGTCCTCCGGCAGAAACCCAGCCTAAGTTTCCAATGGTGATGCAGAAGCTTCAGTAGTCCAGAACCCCACGGTCCCAGGTTCTAATCCCGCAGGTTCTTACAGTGCCCCCCTTCAAGGTGGTGCCAGGCCAGGCTATTCGTGAGGAGTCCTGTGGCATTCCCCCACCAGGTCAAGGGTGTGGACGTGGGAAGTGTCCAAGTGTGCTCCTCGGGGCTGTAGACTTCCCAGTCCACCAGGCGGCCACATGTCCATCAGGAATTGAGGTTGGCATGCACTTTTTACTCAGCATGACCCTGCATTTTGACTGGTGGAGGCAGTGGTGGGGTTCAATCAGGGAAGAGGTTCTCAGTATAGAGCTTCAGAAGGGAAACATGAATGGGCCTCAGTCTGAAACTATGTGGTCTGCAAGTCTATGGAGACAAACCACATTCTATTTCAGGAGATGAGCAGTAGTCTTGGCAAAAGGCAGGTGGTTGCAGGGATGAAGTTGGCCCTTTTAGTCAGACAGTAAGGCTGCTGTGCAGCCATCAGGCCCTGGGAGCTCCGCAATGAAGTCTAGGCTGATGGCCAAACAAGGCCTAGTTGGAGTCTCCAGGGGTACTAAGATACTGAGGGCTTCCATTCAAAACATCTTGGTACATGTACAGCACGTGCAGGAGTCCACAAAAGCTCAGACCTTGGCCCGAATGCGGGACCACCAGAAAAAAATGGGCAACCATGCAGGAGATATTTAGGTGGCCAAAGTGACCCACCAATGGAGCATTGTGGCATGGTCATAGCACCTCCAGTCAGGGGCGCCCCAGAAGGACATATATGCACTCACCAAAGTACGTTATCCCATCCCTCACAGAACAGTGTCTCTTAGCCCACAATGGTATAGACTGTGTTCTTTGGGCAAGTGGGTCTTCTTTCAAGGCAGAATTGATAAGGGAGACCAGGTCTTGCTGAATTGTGACATTGACTACATTACTAGGCTTGAGGAGGAGGGGGTCTCAGAAGTAAGTTCCTTGTTTTCCTGCTAGTATCTCCCCTTCCGCGATAGAGTGTTGGCTCTCCCATTTCAGTTTCCTAGGCAGTAGGTAATAAACTCGAACTCAGAGAAGAACAAGGCCCACTTTAACTGCCTCTGATTCAAAGCTTGGGCCTTGTAGAGGTACTCCAGGTTCTTATGGTCAATAAAAACCTGTACTGTGTGCCAAGCTCCCTCAAGATGGTGACGCCATTCTTCAAATGCAGTTTTGATTGCTATGAGCTCCTTGTCCAGTATTCCATAGTTCATCTCTGCGGGGGTGAGTTTTTGAGAGCTGAATGCACAAGGGTGCAGAATTGACTGGGGTCCAACTCTCTGCAAGAGTACTGTCCCGACGGTCATGTTGGAGAGATCCACTTCCATTATTAACAGGAAAATTGGGTCAGAGTATGCCAGAATCAGGGCTGTGGTGAAGGCGATCTTAAGCCGGTCAAAAGTGAGCTGGGCTTCAGGTGACCAAGTGAACCAAATGGCTTTATGAAGGAGAGAGGTCAGGGGGTTATTTGTTCTGAGAAGTTGGCGATGAATCACCTATAAAAATTTGCAAAGTCCAGGAAGCACTGAAGTTCTCAGAGGAGCTGGGGTGCTGTCCAGTTGTGCATGGCTTCCATCTTCTACAGGTCCATCGGAGTACCCTCCAGGGAGACTAGGGAACATAAAACTTCAAGGGTGGTCTGGTCAAAGGTGCACTTCTCTAGTTTGGCATAGAAACCATGCCTTCGTAGTCTACCCAGGACAGACCAGACAGTGCTGCTCAGGGTTCTCAGAAAACTCCAGTATATCATCAGGATAGGTGATTATATACAATCCAAGATTTCACTGAACATATTGTTTACGAACTGTTGAAATGTTGTGAAGGCACTGGTTAAGCCAAACAGCATTACTGAGTATTCAAAGTGCCCATATCAGGTACAAAAAGCAATCTTCCATTCGTCCCCAGGCCTTATGTGCTCTAGATTGTATGCCCCCCAAAACCTAGGTAAGTCATCAGGCAGTCCAGCAATTCCAGTATGAGGGGCAGGGGGTACCAGTTACAAATAGTCAGCTGATTCAATGCACGATAATCTATGCAGAAGTGCAGTGATCCGTTCTTTTCTTGCACAAAGAGGACTGGTGCCCCTGCTCAAGAGGTGGATCTCTGAAATAAGCCCTTTACGAGATTTTCCTGGATATACATGCATAGTACCTCCATTTCTGGTTCAGGCATGGTGTATATCCATCCACAGGGCACCTTTGCCCTGGGTTATATATTGGACAGTTGTAGTCCCTATGTGGGGGTAATGAATCCATGTTTTTCTTTTCCACCACACCCAGGTAGTCTTGGTATCTGTAGGGGAAGCTGAGGTTCTGGTCTGGAGTTACTCCTTTCTGGGTTAGCCCCTGCCATCCGGGATCTCGCTTCCAAGGGTCTTATCTGATCCCAGGGCCCTGGTTGCAGGTCACCTGGGGGGTTGTTGATTTGTTGGAGGCAAACTTTCTGGCAATATTTAGAGGAGAAGCGAATGTTCCTCCACCACCAGGAGATACACACAGGCCATGTCGCTACAACCAAAGAATGCCAAGAATGATTGGGAAGAATGGAGAGTGGATCACATCAAAGCATATTTTTTCCTGGTGCCCTTCCCCTATGGCCTCTAAGGAAACGGTCTCTTGACAGCAGAGGCGACCCATGAACCATTTCTACCAGGTCTGATGTAGGTTTTGGCCAGAGAGGGATCTGGATGATTTGGGCTACCTTAGTTGACAGTAGCATATAAAGTTGACAGTAGCATCTATCATCACCTATAGACAGTAGCATCTATCATCACCAGTTGTGGTGGGATCTGCTGCACCTGCCTGAAGACTCACAACCTCAGCAACAATTAGAAATGCAGGGAGACCCCATGGTTCCTGGGTCGGGTTCTACTTGAGGGGTGAAGGTGGTTCTAGAGCATGGAGCTCTGGTAATGCCCAAGCTGTACCCCCCCCCCCCACACACACCGGACTTGGACTGGTCCATTTTCCAAGCTCTTTCAAGCTGGACAGGAGGCGAGGGCATGTCCTGGCACCCCACAGTACAGAGTTTCAGCTGCCATTGACATTCTTTCTCCTCCGAGGTCAGACGTCTACAACCCAGGCAAACCTGCATCAGTTCAGGACTCGGGTCTACAGGCTTTGGTGTAGCAGGCAGTTCTTCTTCAAGTGATGTCCCTATGGCTGCTCGACTGTAGGTGCGGCAGCACCCCCTGGGCCTGGGTTTGGAGATCTTCATCAGCAGTGCCCATCGGACCACACATGGGCACCACCCCTCTTTTGCACTGCGCAGAGGACATATATATAGCGCTGTGTGGTCCGACCGCCTCCCAGTTCCTTCTCCAACATCTTTGGTCTGGGACGGAATCTGCTAGCAGAGCCCGCTTCTCCTAGTCCTTCATAGATAGTGCCTTACCTGATAGTTTAATTAGTATTTTCCTCTTCTTCTTTTTCCTTCTATCTAAAAAAAATTGTTTATCTTTACAGTTCTTCTCATAGCTTAGGTTTCTGTTTTCCCCCGCTTCCCACCCTTGCCAACCAGGAAGCCTTTTCCCTTCACTCTTATGCACGGCTTTTCCGGGTTTATGAGGTGTGATTCGTGTGGGACCATCTTCTCGATAATGGACGGCCACCTGCAATGTCAGGGAGAGGGACACATCCCTCAAAAATGTTCCCATTGCCTCGGCCTGAAACCCAGAGCCAGGAAAGAAAGGGACATTAGATTGAAATTTCTCCTCACGAAGAAATCGCTACATGCAGCAATGAACCTGGGCCCGGACTCTTCCCCACAGATGCCCTCATGCTCTGCCAGGTCATCAGCTGACCCCCACTCTCCACGCACTGTGAAAAGAAAGTCATCCTGTAATCGTGCGTTTGACAAGAAACGGGCTTCCTCCTCCTCACACTCTTGAGGCGCAGCCTGCCAGAATACCATCTCCAGCTAGGTCGGTGGCTTCAATCTCATCCGATAGGGGACACAGGTCCAGGGCTTGTCCGAGTACCTCTGGTACCGACTCAAAGCAACAGTCTAAAGACCTTATCTGCGCAGACCTTCAACCCTCGGCACCGTTTCCCAGCTCTGGGGACTGAGGCGGCCTGTGTGCAGGAGCTATGGCTCCGACACCATTTCTGGCACCAACAAAGCCATCGGCACCGAGTAAGTCCTCACTTCTTCAACGGGACCTCCCCCCACTTCTACCCTCCTCTCTGGACTCACAAAATTCCTCCCTCTCTCCGCTGAGAACAGCACCTCCCTTCCCCAGTGAGGAGGAGGAAGTAGAGGACGACGAGGGCTCCATTGTTCCCTCGACTACTGGACAAATTGCACTGGCTTATCCTTACTATATGCAAACTACCTCTGGCCCCCAGTCCTGACAGGGACCACCATGGATGCAGCAACATGTGCCACTCTATGGCACTCTGTACCTCAAAGCAGCACTCTGGAACCCCCATATTCACCCTTGTCATATAATTATGATATATTTCATACAAAGCATGCCATGTAAGATATCATATGAAAAGTCATGATCTGTTGAAACCCCTTGTTCTGTCCAAATATGTATATCGTTAGTGTGTATGAAGTTATGAGATTTTGCTGTATGGCTGTTACTGAAATATGTTATAAGTTTGAGAGTCTCTAGTGCTAGGTGGTGATCAACTCCCAGGATCCCAGTGTGCCAAGCTCCCTCAAGATGGTGACGCCATTCTTCAAATGCAGTTTTGATTGCTATGAGCTCCTTGTCCAGTATTCCATAGTTCATCTCTGCGGGGGTGAGTTTTTGAGAGCTGAATGCACAAGGGTGCAGAATTGACTGGGGTCCAACTCTCTGCAAGAGTACTGTCCCGACGGTCATGTTGGAGAGATCCACTTCCATTATTAACAGGAAAATTGGGTCAGAGTATGCCAGAATCAGGGCTGTGGTGAAGGCGATCTTAAGCCGGTCAAAAGTGAGCTGGGCTTCAGGTGACCAAGTGAACCAAATGGCTTTATGAAGGAGAGAGGTCAGGGGGTTATTTGTTCTGAGAAGTTGGCGATGAATCACCTATAAAAATTTGCAAAGTCCAGGAAGCACTGAAGTTCTCAGAGGAGGTATATACCTCTATCATATCCCCCCTTAGTCTCCTCTTTTCCAAGCTGAAAAGTCCTAGCCTCTTTAATCTCTCCTCATATGGGACCTGTTCCAAACCCCTAATCATTTTAGTTGCCCTTCTCTGAACCTTTTCTAGTGCCAGTATATCTTTTTTGAGATGAGGAGACCACATCTGTATGCAGTATTCAAGATGTGGGCGTACCATCGATTTATATAAGGGCAATAAGATATTCTCGGTCTTATTCTCTATCCCCTTTTTAATGATTCCTAACATCCTGTTTGCTTTTTTGACCGCCTCTGCACACTGCGTGGACGTCTTCAGAGAACTATCCACGATGACTCCAAGATCTTTTTCCTGATTTGTTGTAGCTAAATTAGCCCCCATCATATTGTATGTATAGTTGGGGTTATTTTTTCCAATGTGCATTACTTTACATTTATCCACATTAAATTTCATTTGCCATTTTGTTGCCCAATCACTTAGTTTTGTGAGATCTTTTTGAAGTTCTTCACAGTCTGCTTTGGTCTTAACTATCTTGAGCAGTTTAGTATCATCTGCAAACTTTGCCACCTCACTGTTTACCCCTTTCTCCAGATCATTTATGAATAAATTGAATAGGATTGGTCCTAGGACTGACCCTTGGGGAACACCACTAGTTACCTCTCTCCATTCTGAGAATTTACCATTAATTCCTACCCTTTGTTCCCTGTCCTTTAACCAGTTCTCAATCCATGAAAGGACCTTCCCTTTTATCCCATGACAGCTTAATTTACGTAGGAGCCTTTGGTGAGGGACCTTGTCAAAGGCTTTCTGGAAATCTAAGTACACTATGTCCACCGGATCCCCCTTGTCCACATGTTTGTTGACCCCTTCAAAGAACTCTAATAGATTAGTAAGACACGATTTCCCTTTACAGAAACCATGTTGACTCTTGCTCAAGAGTTTATGTTTTTCTATGTGTCTGACAATTTTATTCTTTACTATTGTTTCAACTAATTTGCCCGGTACCGACGTTAGACTTACCGGTCTGTAATTGCCGGGATCACCCCTAGAGCCCTTTTTAAATATTGGCGTTACATTAGCTAACTTCCAGTCATTGGGTACCGAAGCCGATTTAAAGGACAGGTTACAAACCTTAGTTAATAGTTCCGCAACTTCACATTTGAGTTCTTTCAGAACTCTTGGGTGAATGCCATCTGGTCCCGGTGACTTGTTAATGTTGAGTTTATCAATTAATTCCAAAACCTCCTCTAGTGACACTTCAATCTGTGACAGTTCCTCAGATTTGTCACCTACAAAAGCCAGCTCAGGTTGGGGAATCTCCCTAACATCCTCAGCCGTGAAGACTGAAGCAAAGAATCCATTTAGTTTCTCCGCAATGACTTTATCATCTTTAAGCGCTCCTTTTGTATTTCGATCATCAAGGGGCCCCACTGGTTGTTTAGCAGGCTTCCTGCTTCTGATGTACTTAAAAAACATTTTGTTATTACCTTTGGAGTTTTTGGCTAGCCGTTCTTCAAACTCCTCTTTGGCTTTTCTTATTACATTTTTGCACTTAATTTGGCAGTGTTTATGCTCCTTTCTATTTACCTCACTAGGATTTGACTTCCACTTTTTAAAGGAAGTCTTTTTATCTCTCACTGCTTCTTTTACATGGTTGTTAAGCCACGGTGGCTCTTTTTTAGTTCTTTTACTGTGTTTCTTAATTTGGGGTATACATTTAAGTTGGGCCTCTATTATGGTGTCTTTAAAAAGCGCCCATGCAGCTTGCAGGGATTTCACTTTAGTCACTGTACCTTTTAATTTCTGTTTAACTAACCCCCTCATTTTTGCATAGTTCCCCTTTTTGAAATTAAATGCCACAGTGTTGGGCTGTTGAGATGTTCTTCCCACCACAGGGATGTTAAATGTTATTATATTATGGTCACTATTTCCAAGCGGTCCTGTTATAGTTACCTCTTGGACCAGCTCCTGCGCTCCACTCAGGACTAAATCTAGAGTTGCCTCTCCCCTTGTGGGTTCCCGTACCAGCTGCTCCAAGAAGCAGTCATTTAAAGTATCGAGAAATTTCATCCTGAGGTGACATGTTCCCAGTCAATATGGGGATAATTGAAATCCCCCACTATTATTGAGTTCTTAATTTTGATAGCCTCTCTAATTTCCCTTAGCATTTCATCATCACTATCACTGTCCTGGTCAGGTGGTCGATAATAGATCCCTAATGTTATATTCTTATTAGAGCATGAAATTACTATCCATAGAGATTCTATGGAACATGTGGATTCACTTAAGATTTTTACTTCATTTGATTCTACATTTTCTTTCACATATACTGCCACTCCACACACACACCCCCCCCCGCACAACCTGTTATGTCCTTCTGATATATTTTGTACCCCGAGATGATTCTGGAAGGAGGGTCCCAACTATGGGAAGGTTTCCCTCTGCTCCCGTTGACTGCTCTGCTTCCCTGGGCCTTTCATCCTCCTCAACAGCGCAGGGGCTGTCTGACCGGAGGTGGGACAATTCTACAGTGTCCCGGAAAGCCTCATCAACATGCCTCTCTGCCTCCCTTAGCTCCTCCAGTTCCGCCACCCTGGCCTCTAAAGCCCGTACGCGGTCTTTGAGGGCCAGGAGCTCCTTGCACTGAATGCACACATACGACATCCACCCACAGGGCAGGTAGTCATACATGCTGCAATCAGTGCAATAAACTGGGTAGCCCCCACTCTGCCGCTGGGCTTCTGCCTGCATTGTCTCCTGCAGCTACCTAGTTAATGAAAGGGTTTTGTTTAAATCAAGAAGTTTTGAATGTAGTTTAGTTTACAGGTTTTAAAGGACAAGGACTCTGACTAAAAGTAGATAGCCCACTCCTCAAGGGGCTACCTCTCATGCACCAGCACCAAAATAACAATTTTGAAGGTGTGGTCGAGGTCCCAAGAAGCCTTCCCTTGTTCCAATCATCCCCACCATTCCTGACATTCCAACTGTTTGGTGACTGACTAGCTGTGTTTTCCCCATCTTAAAGTCTCATCATCTTGGACAAGTGGATTCTAGATACAGTCCAGGAAGGATACTCCATCCCCTTCCTATATATCCCACCCCACCACCTCTCCTCACCATCCCTCTTCAGGACCCCTCTCATGGGGAGAAATAAGTCATCTTCTGCAACTGGGAGCCATAGAACAAGTTCCTTCCCAACACATGGGACAGGCCTTCTACTCCTACTATTTTCTGAGTCAGAAGAAGTCTGGTGGCTGGCGTCCCATTCTAGACCTTCAGAATCTAAACAAATTCATCAAGCTGCAATGTTTCAAGATCGTTACCCTCTCCACTATTATCCCAGCACTGGAACAGGGGGACTGGTTCTTGGCCCTCGACTTCCAAGATGCATACTTTCATATTTCCATACATCCTGCCCACAGACAATTCTTCCAGTTAGTCATGGGCACCGACCACTACCAGTACAAAGTACTGCCCTTTGGACTATCCACTGTGCCTCGGGTGTTCTCCAAGGTCCTCACGGTAGTCACGGCCTACCTAAGGAAACAAGGAATCATCATTTTCCCATACTTGGACTATTGTCTCCTCAAGGCCCCATCCAAAATCGACGCTCTCCAAGCTGTCCATGTAACAATGGACGTGTTCACAAAGCTAGACCTCCTTGTGAACCTAGAAAAGTCCACTCTAACGCCAGTACAACAGCTGGAATTCATCGGTGCATAGTTGGATGCGATACAAGCCAGAGCCGTCCTACCACCTCACAGATTCTGAGCTATAATGGATCTGATATCTGCTGCACGGGTCTGCCCCCCAGATCTCTGCATGCATGTGCCTCCAGCTTAGGCCACATGGCAGCGGCCATGTTTGTGGTCAGGCACGCAAGACTGCACATGCAATGTCTTCAAGCATGGCTCCATACCTCCCCCACAAGCACAGCATTCACAAACTTTTATCCATGCTGAGGCGAGTCAAGGACTCACTGCTGTGTGGACACAGCCCAGCTACGTTTGTGTTGGAGTTCCTTTCCTACAACCATCACCAACTATGTTCCTAACCACCGATGCCTCCCTAGTCAGTTGGGGGTGCGTATATACATGAACACACAGTGCAGGGCAGATGGTGGTCCACCGACTCCATCTTACACGTCAACCTCCTAGAACTATGAGCAGTCCGCAATGCCTGCCAACATTTCCTACCTCTTCTCAAACATCATACCATCAGAGAGATGATGGACAATCTTGCCTGCATGTATTACATCAACAGGGCGGGTGAACCGAGGTCCCACTCTTTATGCTTGGATGCAATCAAACTGTGGAACTGGTGTATCCAGAATGACATCTCCATTTTAGCCACGTACCTCCCAGGGCACCAGAACACCACTGTGGATGCACTGAGCAGGATGTTCTCACACGATCATGAGTGAGAGCTGGATATGCGAGCACTTCAACCCATATTCAACTGATGGGGCCATCCCACCATATATCTCTTTGCCACTCAACACAATGCCCACTGCGCTCAATTCTGTTCCAGGGTGGGACTGGGGCACCGATCGCTGGGGGATGTGTTCCTCAAAACCTGGGATGCACCGCTCCCTTATGTCTTCCCTCCTTTTTCCCTCCTATTCTGAGCACTTTGCAAAATATAGGAGGACCGAGCTCCTGTCATACTAATAAGCTCCAACATGGCCATGATAGGTCTGTTATACTTACCTTCTACGCATGATGGTATGCCGACCGATCTCTCTCCACCTAATACCGTGGCTCCTTTCACAGGACACATCTCCATCCCAATCCATAGATGCTCCACCTCAAATCCTGGCTCCTCCGTGGTCCCAGGGTCCAGAAATAACCCGCTCAGATGCAGTCAAACTTTTGAATAGCAGGCGTGAGATGACCAGATGAACTTACATTCACAAATGAACTAGATTTCACTGCTGGAGTGCCTCACACCGGGTTGATGCAGCACACGCTCTGTTGCCCCTTATTCTTGCCTACATTCTCCACCTTAAATAGTCAGGATTGGCCAATAGCTCTGTTAGGGTACACTTGGTGGCAATCACTACCCTTCACTCCCCTATTTACGTCCACTCTGTCTTCAGACACCCGCTCACAAAGTGCTTCTTGAGGCGTATTCAAAATCTCTATCCCCATATATGAGACCCAATCCCAGCCTGTGACCCCAGCCTAGTCCTATGTTCCCTGAAAGCCCCCGTTTGAACCAGTGGCAACCTGTTCTTACAAACACCAATCAACACAGTCTTTCTTGTCGCCAGTCACCTCTGCTAGACAGATGGGCAAAATCACGGCCCTCATGGCATATCCACCATACACAGTGTTTTCATCTCAATCAACCGATACAGCTCCCTTGCTTTTTCCTGAAGCCTCACAATAATCAACAGGAGGTGGCTCTACACATCCTAGATGGGAGGCGCACAGTAGTCATCTACTTGGATAGGACTAACCCCTTCCGGAAATTGCCATGATTATTCCTCTCCACCACCGAAAGATCCAGAGGCACAGCTATATCTAAACAATGCCTCTCTAAATAGATCTCCCAGTGTATACATTTATCTTACAAACTCCACGATAGACAAATTCCTTCCTCAATCAGAACACATTCCACACGTTTGTTATCTACCTCGATTGCCATTCTTAATAATGTCCCCACTGATGACATTTATAAGGCTGCCCCATGGGCATCGACAGACATTTTCACCCGGCACTATGCTATTAGGCATGATGCCGCAATGGACACTCTCCTTGGAGATGCTGTCCTCTCCCCAGCAGTACATGTCGCTTCAAAGCCCCAGCCTTCCAACAAGGGGCACTACTTTCTAGTCACCTCCAGTGGAGCACCCATAGGGACATCACTCAAAGAAGAAGTTGTTACTCACCCTGTGCAGTAACTGAGGTTCTTCAAGATGTGTGTCCTTATGGGTGCTCTACTACCTGCCCTCCTCCCCTCTGCTTTGGAGCCAAAAACAAACTCTGTGGCAGAGAAGGAACTGGGGGCGATCGGACTGCACAGCACTATATATGCATCCTGCACACAGCAGGAGAGAGGGAAAGGGCACATGTGCGGTCCGATGGGCACTGCTGGTGAAGATCTCTGATCCCAGGCACAGGGGGTGCTGTCGCACCTACAGTGGAGCACCCATAGGGACACATCTCGAAGAACCTCAGTTACTGCACAGGGCGAGTAACCCTCTTGCATGGGGGCATTAGGCTCCCCTGCTTTCTTCCCTCCCCTTATGCAACTGAGAGTCAATGCACAGGGCAATATCAAGAAAGACCCCTAGGCAAGTGGAACTTTCAATGCAAGCTAGCTCATCTTTTACATCCTCACTGAGTCTCCACCATAATTGGTATAGTTGGGCTGCTCCATTCCATTTGACATCAGCCGCAAGCCGTTGGAAATGTGCAGCATAGGAGATGACCAGCCCTTTCCCTTGGTTAAGCTTCCAGAGGGCAGCCTCTGTGGAGCAGATCCAATGTGGGTCCTCAAAAAAGGTCGAGAAGGCTTTCTGGAAGGCATCACAGTTTGAGAGCACTAGGCTGTTCTGCTCCAATGAGAACGTCCAATCTAGCACTTTGCTGGTAAGAAGGCTGACTACTAGCCCCACCTTTGTTTGGTCTGTGGGGTATGTACTGGGATGGAGCAGGAGGAGCAGCCTGCATTGGATCAGCAACCCCCAGAATTTCCGGCAGTCCCCACCAAGCCATTCGGGCAGTGGCACTGTGGGAGCTGATTCAGGCCCATAGCGTAGCTGCTTCTCCCTGTGAGTCCGCTAGCTGCTCACATAGGCTCTGTGCTACCTCACTTGGGCCTGTAGCATGAGGTTCTCTGCCTGCAGGCAGATGACTTGGTCCTGCAAGTCCCAGGCCCTCAGGGAGCCGCGGTCGGAGGGCAGCCTGCCCCTTCCATCATCCGTGGAGTGGTTGGATGGAGTGGGGAACCAAAGGGGTCTGAGCTGGGCTGTGGGTGGCCTGTGTGCACTGTTCAGTTACCAAGTTGCAGTCGAGATGAGAAGCGGAGTCGGGCTCAAGCTGGGTCAGGATACCAAGAAGTCAGGGTCAGGCACCAGGTTACAGACAACTGGCAAGTAGCTGAGTTGGAAATGAACCAGGGTCAGAAGCCAGAGTCTACGATCCACAGCAAGGCAAGGTCTGGAGCGGAAGCAAGTAGGCTGTTCGTGTCATTTCTCAGACAGCTCCCCATGATGGCTTCTTGGTTTGTATACCAGCAAGAGCCAATCAGAGGGATGCAGGGGGCTGCCACTCAGGCCCTGCTGGGAGCTACTTCCTGCAGTGTCTAGCTAGGGTTCTCCAGCAGAAACCCTGCCTAAGCTTCCAATGGTGATGCGGAAGTGTCAGTAGCCCAGAAACCCCATGGTCCCAGGTTCTGATAGGTGGCTGCATTTTAATGGTGTGTGAAGTAGTGTACAGTTTGCAAAGGCCAGTGAGATGAAAAGGCTGTAAAATAGTATATAATAATTACTATACTTTTGACTGAATTAATGTTAATGAAATACCTAAATTACACGTTCTGGTCTATAGTAACAGTGGTCTTTTTTCCTCTATTCACATTTTCTCACATGAACAATTTACAAAAGACCAACTAAACATTAGGAGAGAGATATCACAGAGGAGCATTTGTTAACAGATTCTGAAGAACCCTGGTTTATTTACTTTATTTATTTATTTATGGTTTTTCAGTATTTTAATGTCTATTGTTATTTTTAAGCAGATTTAAAGAATAACCTTCTCCAACAATGACCATGGAAGAGTCCTTTGGGCACGCCATGGCCCATGATGTCACCTCTTTTCCAGAAAGAGAGTTCAGAATATTCTGCCCTCATTAGCGGAGCATTACTGGCTGCGTTATTAATATCAGTCAAATGCCTCATTCCAGTTTAAGAGCCATGTGCTGTGGCTGTAATCGGTACTCAGATAGAAAGCTCTGAAAACAAAAGGGTGTGGGACAGCTGATAGTAGTGATCTGCAAATAAATCTAAGTATGCTTTGTCAGCTCACAGCACTGTGGTGCTGATGGCTGAGGTGTTGGTTCTAAACTTATAATGAACATCCCACCACAGGTCATCCACAGAGATCTTCAGCACCAAAACCACAAGCCCCATTTGAGTGAAATGCCAGCCATTAGAGGGAGACATAATCACACACCTACATTCCATGTGTTTTACACAGGCACATATTGAAAGGCCTGGACGCACCTGGTGGACACCCACATTTCTCTTGTGTATGTTTTTGTGGGATGTTGTGTTGTGCATGATTAGAACAGCATAAAGACGACATCAGCTAGTCAGGGTTCCCTTTCCCTGCCATTCTCAAGTGAGGGCTTTAAGATATGGGGGAATCAAGGGCACTGATTGTCTGCTTAAAACGAACAGTTTAAATGCATCCAAGATTTACCTCCCTAGGATGTGAAGTGGGATCCTAGTGCAGCTAAAGAAGCTAGCATATTCTTTTGATTTTCATCATTTGTTATCAAGTCAGCCAGAAGGACTCAGATACCACCATGATGATGGAGGAAGTAGGTATGTGAGAGAGAGAGAGAGAGAGAGAGAGCAGTATAGTGTGCACTGTCTACCAGCTAGTACTTAAACATTCTAAAATTCTCCCAAGGAATTGGTCTGAAAAGCCGGAGTGCAGCCCCAAAACTTTATCGTGTGCCTCATAAATGGCCTTCATCTTTAATACAGACCTATGGCTCCTGAGCGGCTACAGGTCCCATCATGCAATGTTCCTTCTTGATTCAGAGCATTATATGCTAGAACCTGTAATCTCTTGTAGGAAGCACTTCTGTATTTAAGATGAAGGGAGCTATACATTGCCCCATTTTATTTTGGGTGGCCCTCTAGTCTAACAAACTTGTTCATCCAGTGTTATTTATTTTGCAGATGCAAGTACGTGTGAGAAGTGCTCCAAGGATTCCTGGTCCAACGAAAACCACACATCCTGCATCCCCAAGCAGATAGAGTTCCTGTCCTGGACAGAGCCCTTTGGAATAGCTCTCACTCTCTTTGCTGTGCTGGGAATTTTCCTGACCTCTTTTGTTCTGGGGGTCTTCACCAAATTCCGCAATACACCCATTGTCAAGGCCACAAACCGGGAGTTGTCCTACCTCCTCCTGTTCTCCCTGCTGTGCTGTTTCTCCAGCTCACTATTCTTCATTGGCCAGCCTCAGGATTGGACTTGCCGTTTGCGGCAGCCAGCCTTTGGTATCAGCTTTGTCCTCTGCATCTCCTGCATCCTGGTAAAGACCAATCGTGTCCTGCTGGTTTTTGAAGCCAAGATCCCTACAAGCCTCCATCGCAAATGGTGGGGCCTCAACCTGCAGTTCCTTCTGGTCTTCTTGTGTACTTTTGTGCAGATCATCATCTGTGTGATCTGGCTCTACACGGCTCCCCCTTCCAGCTACCGGAACCATGAGTTGGAGGATGAGATCATCTTCCTCACCTGCCATGAGGGCTCCCTGATGGCTCTGGGCTTCCTGATTGGTTACACCTGCCTCCTGGCTGCCATCTGCTTCTTCTTCGCTTTCAAATCTCGGAAGCTGCCAGAGAACTTCAACGAGGCCAAGTTCATCACCTTCAGCATGCTGATCTTCTTCATTGTGTGGATCTCCTTCATACCTGCCTATGCCAGTACCTATGGCAAGTTTGTCTCAGCCGTGGAGGTGATTGCCATCCTGGCTGCCAGCTTTGGGCAGTTGGCTTGCATCTTCTTCAACAAAGTCTACATCATCCTCTTTAAGCCTTCCCGCAACACCATTGAGGAAGTGCGCTGCAGTACAGCTGCACATGCCTTCAAAGTAGCAGCCAGGGCCACACTGAGACGTAGCAACGTGTCACGCAAGAGGTCTAACAGTTTAGGTGGTTCCACGGGCTCTACCCCATCATCCTCCATGAGTAGCAAGAGCAACCATGAAGACCCCTGTCCTCTGCCTACCTCCACGGAGCGGCAGCAGCAGAAGCGTGGATGCAAGCAAAAAGTCAGCTTTGGCAGTGGGACTGTCACCCTGTCATTGAGCTTTGAGGAGCCCCAGAAGAACTCTGTGGCCAACAAGAATGCCAAGCACAGGAACTCCCTAGAAGTCCAAAACAGTGATGACAGCCTGATGCGGCACAAGGCCCTGCTTCCCCTACAGAACAGCGAACCCCTAGGTGTAGAGCCTGGTTTCCAGGCACCTTCAAGACAAGAGTCAAGCCTACAACAGGAGTCAGGAGTGGGAGAAACCAAACAAGAGGTGCAAAGCCCAGAAGAGCCTCCTCTGCCGTCAGCAAATTCCCAGAATTTTATAGGTAGTGGAGGTGGCTCCATCATAGAGAACACAATACATTTTTAACAAACAAAAATGATAAAATCCACCACAGTTCTCCAGAGAAACCAGCTCACCTGCTTTCTTCTTTGGGAAAGACACCAAAGACACATCTGAGATGTAGCCACCACACCTTATTGTTAGTACAAGCAAAGAGACCCTCACCTCCAAAGGACACACAGGAGGACAGACTATCAGAAGGCTACATCTAGGAACCCTTGTACTGACATTGTGTTTGTTTTAAAGAAATCGGGATCAGGACATCTTGAAAGGACAAGTGAATATTTTCTCCAGCTGGTTTTTAGTAAAACTGTGCCTACTGCCTTGCCATTGTCGATCTTGCCTGCCAGACTGCAGCTCAGCTGGCTGTAGACATTTAGGCAATTTCATTTTACTCTGCTTTTACACGGATGTATAATACCCCTCTTCCCCATTGTGTATAATAGTCCCTCTGTATCCTACATGTGAGATCTCTAACCATGTTAGACCAAGGAAAGGACTCAGCTGTACTAAAACAGGACTTCCAGTTTGACCTGGGAAAAGGGGTCCTTTAAAAATAAAACAAATAAATACATAAATATTCTGAATGCTTTGTACAGCCAACAGTCTGAACATGTAAAGTATTTAATATGACAGATGGTGCTCCCTGCTATTTGTATAAGATGTTCCAACCCCTGCTTCCTGTTGCTGCCAGTGTGAGCAGTAGTGAATGCTGGACAATATTCTTCATAGACATCAGTGCATTAGATCCAGTTACTAGTGGCCTGTTGGTTTGTTCCCATTGACATGTTGTCACCCCCACGCTGCCTATTTTGGTGGAGAGGGAGAACAGTTTGCCACCCAAGGGAGAATGTTGTGAGAGCTCAATGAGATGTATCAATGAGTGATTATGTTCCTAGTAGTTATATCGTTAATGAAGTGTCTTTGCTATAATGTCCCATATGACATACATGGCTAAACATTCACATCACAGCCTATGTTGTGTTTTGCCATATTAATTTCTCTCTCTCTCACATACACATGTCAAGATGGGGAAACTGTCCCCAAGAAGTGGGTATGTTTGGGTGTAGCCAAAGGAAAGATGAGTATTAGAGAGGCACACAGACAGGTGGCTGGGTGCAGTATGGGGAAATGCATACGGGCAGCCAGATGTTTTGGGTTTTGTGTCATGCACAGAGGTAATAGTCAACTGAATATTTTGGAGTAGCTAGGCTTTGGGGGCGGGGGGGTGTTATAGGGTAGGTGAGCCAGAGCAAGCGTTTCAATCCTGGTCCATCTTGAAGGGGTATATGGTACAGGACATATCTCCTTTATCTGAAAGAGAAGCTTTAAGGGTTGAGAGGGGAGCAGAAGAGACCTTTAAAGACACTCTCTTCAGTGTCCTTCTCAAGGTTGACCCAAGTGCCTCCAATTTTTGATCAGATGTGCCCACTCCTCTCTCACCCACTTTGAGGATGCTTTAAATGAACTCACTGATGTGAAAATTTGGCATGTGGATGGATCAGAGAAATAATGCACCTGTATGGCCACACTGGAGACAATGGGGTACATCAGGGATTCATTGCCACATAGACTCCAAGGCCATAAGGGACCACTGCGATCATCTAGTGTGACCTCCTGCATAACACCATCCCTAGAACTTCCCCAAAATACTTCCTAGAGCACGTCTTTTAGAAAAACATCCAATCTTGAGTTAAAGTTAATTTAGCCCCCTCTGTGTAACAGTTATCAGCCTATGTGAATCGATTATAATCTTCTCTCAAAATACTATAAAATGCTCTAGATCACTGCAGCAGAATAGGTTGGCCTTAGACTTACCTTGAGCAGAGACAAACAAAGGTCTGTGGAAATGCCTTGGTTAAAACCTCATTCTTTTGTTACTATTGTTGTTAGGTTGTCTTTTTTTTTTGCCAGGGCAAGAAAATAAACCTTCCAAGTGATATTTCCATGTAAGGGCTTGTTTTACTATCTGCACTGTTAGCTGAGGACGAATATTGTGGGGAACACAAGGTTAGTCTGAACTTGAAGAGACACTTTTTCAAGGTAGGGATTAATTAACCTTTTCATTGCTGTGTGTGCATACACCTGTGACAGGCAGAGCTTATGATTATATGTAGAAAAACAGCAGCAAATTAATTAAGTGACCAACATATTAAAATGACATTTGATAAAAACAATTCAACAGCAGGGAGAAAACTTAAAAATACACACTGTGGAACAGTTTTTAAAAGTAGGCTCGGCCATTGAAGCCAAAGGTACTCAACACTTCTAAAAATCAGGCTACATATATAGGTGCTTAAATATGGACTTAGGAGCCCAATTTCAGGCACCCAATTTTGAAAATCTTGGTCTCTGGCTTTAACTGAGTGAAAGGAAATGGCCACTAGATGGCACGGGTAGCTAAAGAATAAGACAAGTGGGATTCTAGCCTAACCCTGAGAATAGTTTCCAAAAGACTTATGTCTTGGTTCAATAGATCATCTGCGAAATGGTAAACATAACTGAGACTCACCTGGCGGAATCACTTTTGCAGACTTTACAAATCACCAGAGTCACCAGCCAAGGCACAGGTGCATTCAATGAGTAAAATTAAAGGATAAACAGGAAAACACATGTCCATGGCCACTGCACAGATGAGAGCTGGAAAGTAGCTTATGGCTTTCTTCTGTCAATACTCATCATTTTACATAGGCTGAAGGGAGTGGATCAGGGCTGGCCTTACCATGAGGCGAACTGACGTGGCCGCCTCAGGTGCCAAACTGTGGGGGGGCGCCACTAGGACCCAGAGTGTAGAAAATTGTGTCTGCTGCTGGTGCATATGTATTCTCTATGCTCTAGATGCACAGAGATGGTGGAGTGCTGTGCTGGAAGAAGGAGGGCACAAGAAACATAACAGGCAGGCAGGAGAAAAGGTGAGAGGGAATAACAGAAAGTGGCAGGAGCTGCAGGGAGAGAGAGGAGGAGAAGCATCTTATTTACCTCTCTAGCACCCCCAGGAGCCTGGACTGATTAACACCAGCTTCTCAGGAAGCTTCCTGTTTCTTGCTGCTTCCCTGAACCCACTTGAGGAGAACAGGCAGTCAACTGAAGTAGTAGGAGCCAGTTAGGCCTTTAAGACGCTGATGTCTTCCCTCATTCAGGACCTGTTACCAGCCTGCTTATTTGTCCCCTTCAACTGAGTGTTGAGAGCCACTCTAGCTGGCACAGAACAGCAGTCTTGAGTGAAAGAAGAAAACGCCCCTCTGGGCAGCATTCAGAAAAAGAAAGCAAGCAAAGGAAGCTTTTCTATCTAAGCAGGAAGGAGCTCTCCTGAGATACATAGACACAAATGTTCACGGTGAGCCTTCTGGCCCTAGTGAGGATGTGAGTGGTGAGGAGATGCCTGATCTTCCAGTTAGTCAGAGTGCAGGTGACCTGGCAGCTACTGCAGCATCCATATCTCCATCTCAAATGGATGTAACCATGCACATTCCTGAAGAAAAGTGTAGATCAGAGAAGAGTGTGGTGGAGGCGCAAGAAACAGCTGCTGCTGAGTTTAGTTTCTTAAGTCTAGATGATCCAGGACTGTGGACCCACTTGAACAGTAGCCTGAGGGACTTCCTTGTACTGCATGGGCCACAGCAAGTGAAAAACTTCATGTTCCCCAAAGACAATGAAAATAGAAGTTTCCATCCAACACATTACTGGCGTGAAATCCCCAATGGTGACAAAGTGGAGAGGCCATGGCTTATGTACTCAAAAACCCAGAATGCTGCATACTGTTTTTGTTGCAAACTCTTCCAGTCTAATGTTCCAGCCACATTGGGTTCTACAGGAACAAAGGACTNCAGTCAAACTTTTGAATAGCAGGCGTGAGATGACCAGATGAACTTACATTCACAAATGAACTAGATTTCACTGCTGGAGTGCCTCACACCGGGTTGATGCAGCACACGCTCTGTTGCCCCTTATTCTTGCCTACATTCTCCACCTTAAATAGTCAGGATTGGCCAATAGCTCTGTTAGGGTACACTTGGTGGCAATCACTACCCTTCACTCCCCTATTTACGTCCACTCTGTCTTCAGACACCCGCTCACAAAGTGCTTCTTGAGGCGTATTCAAAATCTCTATCCCCATATATGAGACCCAATCCCAGCCTGTGACCCCAGCCTAGTCCTATGTTCCCTGAAAGCCCCCGTTTGAACCAGTGGCAACCTGTTCTTACAAACACCAATCAACACAGTCTTTCTTGTCGCCAGTCACCTCTGCTAGACAGATGGGCAAAATCACGGCCCTCATGGCATATCCACCATACACAGTGTTTTCATCTCAATCAACCGATACAGCTCCCTTGCTTCTTCCTGAAGCCTCACAATAATCAACAGGAGGTGGCTCTACACATCCTAGATGGGAGGCGCACAGTAGTCATCTACTTGGATAGGACTAACCCCTTCCGGAAATTGCCATGATTATTCCTCTCCACCACCGAAAGATCCAGAGGCACAGCTATATCTAAACAATGCCTCTCTAAATGGATCTCCCAGTGTATACATTTATCTTACAAACTCCACGATAGACAAATTCCTTCCTCAATCAGAACACATTCCACACGTTTGTTATCTACCTCGATTGCCATTCTTAATAATGTCCCCACTGATGACATTTATAAGGCTGCCCCATGGGCATCGACAGACATTTTCACCCGGCACTATGCTATTAGGCATGATGCCGCAATGGACACTCTCCTTGGAGATGCTGTCCTCTCCCCAGCAGTACATGTCGCTTCAAAGCCCCAGCCTTCCAACAAGGGGCACTACTTTCTAGTCACCTCCAGTGGAGCACCCATAGGGACATCACTCAAAGAAGAAGTTGTTACTCACCCTGTGCAGTAACTGAGGTTCTTCAAGATGTGTGTCCTTATGGGTGCTCTACTACCTGCCCTCCTCCCCTCTGCTTTGGAGCCAAAAACAAACTCTGTGGCAGAGAAGGAACTGGGGGCGATCGGACTGCACAGCACTATATATGCATCCTGCACACAGCAGGAGAGAGGGAAAGGGCACATGTGCGGTCCGATGGGCACTGCTGGTGAAGATCTCTGATCCCAGGCACAGGGGGTGCTGTCGCACCTACAGTGGAGCACCCATAGGGACACATCTCGAAGAACCTCAGTTACTGCACAGGGCGAGTAACCCTCTTGCATGGGGGCATTAGGCTCCCCTGCTTTCTTCCCTCCCCTTATGCAACTGAGAGTCAATGCACAGGGCAATATCAAGAAAGACCCCTAGGCAAGTGGAACTTTCAATGCAAGCTAGCTCATCTTTTACATCCTCACTGAGTCTCCACCATAATTGGTATAGTTGGGCTGCTCCATTCCATTTGACATCAGCCGCAAGCCGTTGGAAATGTGCAGCATAGGAGATGACCAGCCCTTTCCCTTGGTTAAGCTTCCAGAGGGCAGCCTCTGTGGAGCAGATCCAATGTGGGTCCTCAAAAAAGGTCGAGAAGGCTTTCTGGAAGGCATCACAGTTTGAGAGCACTAGGCTGTTCTGCTCCAATGAGAACGTCCAATCTAGCACTTTGCTGGTAAGAAGGCTGACTACTAGCCCCACCTTTGTTTGGTCTGTGGGGTATGTACTGGGATGGAGCAGGAGGAGCAGCCTGCATTGGATCAGCAACCCCCAGAATTTCCGGCAGTCCCCACCAAGCCATTCGGGCAGTGGCACTGTGGGAGCTGATTCAGGCCCATAGCGTAGCTGCTTCTCCCTGTGAGTCCGCTAGCTGCTCACATAGGCTCTGTGCTACCTCACTTGGGCCTGTAGCATGAGGTTCTCTGCCTGCAGGCAGATGACTTGGTCCTGCAAGTCCCAGGCCCTCAGGGAGCCGCGGTCGGAGGGCAGCCTGCCCCTTCCATCATCCGTGGAGTGGTTGGATGGAGTGGGGAACCAAAGGGGTCTGAGCTGGGCTGTGGGTGGCCTGTGTGCACTGTTCAGTTACCAAGTTGCAGTCGAGATGAGAAGCGGAGTCGGGCTCAAGCTGGGTCAGGATACCAAGAAGTCAGGGTCAGGCACCAGGTTACAGACAACTGGCAAGTAGCTGAGTTGGAAATGAACCAGGGTCAGAAGCCAGAGTCTACGATCCACAGCAAGGCAAGGTCTGGAGCGGAAGCAAGTAGGCTGTTTGTGTCATTTCTCAGACAGCTCCCCATGATGGCTTCTTGGTTTGTATACCAGCAAGAGCCAATCAGAGGGATGCAGGGGGCTGCCACTCAGGCCCTGCTGGGAGCTACTTCCTGCAGTGTCTAGCTAGGGTTCTCCAGCAGAAACCCTGCCTAAGCTTCCAATGGTGATGCGGAAGTGTCAGTAGCCCAGAAACCCCATGGTCCCAGGTTCTGATAGGTGGCTGCATTTTAATGGTGTGTGAAGTAGTGTACAGTTTGCAAAGGCCAGTGAGATGAAAAGGCTGTAAAATAGTATATAATAATTACTATACTTTTGACTGAATTCATGTTAATGAAATACCTAAATTACACGTTCTGGTCTATAGTAACAGTGGTCTTTTTTCTCTATTCACATTTTCTCACGTGAACAATTTACAAAAGACCAACTAAACATTAGGAGAGAGATATCACAGAGGAGCATTTGTTAACAGATTCTGAAGAACCCTGGTTTATTTACTTTATTTATTTATTTATGGTTTTTCAGTATTTTAATGTCTATTGTTATTTTTAAGCAGATTTAAAGAATAACCTTCTCCAACAATGACCATGGAAGAGTCCTTTGGGCACGCCATGGCCCATGATGTCACCTCTTTTCCAGAAAGAGAGTTCAGAATATTCTGCCCTCATTAGCGGAGCATTACTGGCTGCGTTATTAATATCAGTCAAATGCCTCATTCCAGTTTAAGAGCCATGTGCTGTGGCTGTAATCGGTACTCAGATAGAAAGCTCTGAAAACAAAAGGGTGTGGGACAGCTGATAGTAGTGATCTGCAAATAAATCTAAGTATGCTTTGTCAGCTCACAGCACTGTGGTGCTGATGGCTGAGGTGTTGGTTCTAAACTTATAATGAACATCCCACCACAGGTCATCCACAGAGATCTTCAGCACCAAAACCACAAGCCCCATTTGAGTGAAATGCCAGCCATTAGAGGGAGACATAATCACACACCTACATTCCATGTGTTTTACACAGGCACATATTGAAAGGCCTGGACGCACCTGGTGGACACCCACATTTCTCTTGTGTATGTTTTTGTGGGATGTTGTGTTGTGCATGATTAGAACAACATAAAGATGACATCAGCTAGTCAGGGTTCCCTTTCCCTGCCATTCTCAAGTGAGGGCTTTAAGATATGGGGGAATCAAGGGCACTGATTGTCTGCTTAAAACGAACAGTTTAAATGCATCCAAGATTTACCTCCCTAGGATGTGAAGTGGGATCCTAGTGCAGCTAAAGAAGCTAGCATATTCTTTTGATTTTCATCATTTGTTATCAAGTCAGCCAGAAGGACTCAGATACCACCATGATGATGGAGGAAGTAGATATGTGAGAGAGAGAGAGAGAGCAGTATAGTGTGCACTGTCTACCAGCTAGTACTTAAACATTCTAAAATTCTCCCAAGGAATTGGTCTGAAAAGCCAGAGTGCAGCCCCAAAACTTTATCGTGTGCCTCATAAATGGCCTTCATCTTTAATACAGACCTATGGCTCCTGAGAGGCTACAGGTCCCATCATGCAATGTTCCTTCTTGATTCAGAGCATTATATGCTAGAACCTGTAATCTCTTGTAGGAAGCACTTCTGTATTTAAGATGAAGGGAGCTATACATTGCCCCATTTTATTTTGGGTGGCCCTCTAGTCTAACAAACTTGTTCATCCAGTGTTATTTATTTTGCAGATGCAAGTACGTGTGAGAAGTGCTCCAAGGATTCCTGGTCCAACGAAAACCACACATCCTGCATCCCCAAGCAGATAGAGTTCCTGTCCTGGACAGAGCCCTTTGGAATAGCTCTCACTCTCTTTGCTGTGCTGGGAATTTTCCTGACCTCTTTTGTTCTGGGGGTCTTCACCAAATTCCGCAATACACCCATTGTCAAGGCCACAAACCGGGAGTTGTCCTACCTCCTCCTGTTCTCCCTGCTGTGCTGTTTCTCCAGCTCACTATTCTTCATTGGCCAGCCTCAGGATTGGACTTGCCGTTTGCGGCAGCCAGCCTTTGGTATCAGCTTTGTCCTCTGCATCTCCTGCATCCTGGTAAAGACCAATCGTGTCCTGCTGGTTTTTGAAGCCAAGATCCCTACAAGCCTCCATCGCAAATGGTGGGGCCTCAACCTGCAGTTCCTTCTGGTCTTCTTGTGTACTTTTGTGCAGATCATCATCTGTGTGATCTGGCTCTACACGGCTCCCCCTTCCAGCTACCGGAACCATGAGTTGGAGGATGAGATCATCTTCCTCACCTGCCATGAGGGCTCCCTGATGGCTCTGGGCTTCCTGATTGGTTACACCTGCCTCCTGGCTGCCATCTGCTTCTTCTTCGCTTTCAAATCTCGGAAGCTGCCAGAGAACTTCAACGAGGCCAAGTTCATCACCTTCAGCATGCTGATCTTCTTCATTGTGTGGATCTCCTTCATACCTGCCTATGCCAGTACCTATGGCAAGTTTGTCTCAGCCGTGGAGGTGATTGCCATCCTGGCTGCCAGCTTTGGGCAGTTGGCTTGCATCTTCTTCAACAAAGTCTACATCATCCTCTTTAAGCCTTCCCGCAACACCATTGAGGAAGTGCGCTGCAGTACAGCTGCACATGCCTTCAAAGTAGCAGCCAGGGCCACACTGAGACGTAGCAACGTGTCACGCAAGAGGTCTAACAGTTTAGGTGGTTCCACGGGCTCTACCCCATCATCCTCCATGAGTAGCAAGAGCAACCATGAAGACCCCTGTCCTCTGCCTACCTCCACGGAGCGGCAGCAGCAGAAGCGTGGATGCAAGCAAAAAGTCAGCTTTGGCAGTGGGACTGTCACCCTGTCATTGAGCTTTGAGGAGCCCCAGAAGAACTCTGTGGCCAACAAGAATGCCAAGCACAGGAACTCCCTAGAAGTCCAAAACAGTGATGACAGCCTGATGCGGCACAAGGCCCTGCTTCCCCTACAGAACAGCGAACCCCTAGGTGTAGAGCCTGGTTTCCAGGCACCTTCAAGACAAGAGTCAAGCCTACAACAGGAGTCAGGAGTGGGAGAAACCAAACAAGAGGTGCAAAGCCCAGAAGAGCCTCCTCTGCCGTCAGCAAATTCCCAGAATTTTATAGGTAGTGGAGGTGGCTCCATCATAGAGAACACAATACATTTTTAACAAACAAAAATGATAAAATCCACCACAGTTCTCCAGAGAAACCAGCTCACCTGCTTTCTTCTTTGGGAAAGACACCAAAGACACATCTGAGATGTAGCCACCACACCTTATTGTTAGTACAAGCAAAGAGACCCTCACCTCCAAAGGACACACAGGAGGACAGACTATCAGAAGGCTACATCTAGGAACCCTTGTACTGACATTGTGTTTGTTTTAAAGAAATCGGGATCAGGACATCTTGAAAGGACAAGTGAATATTTTCTCCAGCTGGTTTTTAGTAAAACTGTGCCTACTGCCTTGCCATTGTCGATCTTGCCTGCCAGACTGCAGCTCAGCTGGCTGTAGACATTTAGGCAATTTCATTTTACTCTGCTTTTACACGGATGTATAATACCCCTCTTCCCCATTGTGTATAATAGTCCCTCTGTATCCTACATGTGAGATCTCTAACCATGTTAGACCAAGGAAAGGACTCAGCTGTACTAAAACAGGACTTCCAGTTTGACCTGGGAAAAGGGGTCCTTTAAAAATAAAACAAATAAATACATAAATATTCTGAATGCTTTGTACAGCCAACAGTCTGAACATGTAAAGTATTTAATATGACAGATGGTGCTCCCTGCTATTTGTATAAGATGTTCCAACCCCTGCTTCCTGTTGCTGCCAGTGTGAGCAGTAGTGAATGCTGGACAATATTCTTCATAGACATCAGTGCATTAGATCCAGTTACTAGTGGCCTGTTGGTTTGTTCCCATTGACATGTTGTCACCCCCACGCTGCCTATTTTGGTGGAGAGGGAGAACAGTTTGCCACCCAAGGGAGAATGTTGTGAGAGCTCAATGAGATGTATCAATGAGTGATTATGTTCCTAGTAGTTATATCGTTAATGAAGTGTCTTTGCTATAATGTCCCATATGACATACATGGCTAAACATTCACATCACAGCCTATGTTGTGTTTTGCCATATTAATTTCTCTCTCTCTCACATACACATGTCAAGATGGGGAAACTGTCCCCAAGAAGTGGGTATGTTTGGGTGTAGCCAAAGGAAAGATGAGTATTAGAGAGGCACACAGACAGGTGGCTGGGTGCAGTATGGGGAAATGCATACGGGCAGCCAGATGTTTTGGGTTTTGTGTCATGCACAGAGGTAATAGTCA
This sequence comes from Platysternon megacephalum, assembly GCA_003942145.1. Taxonomy (NCBI): domain Eukaryota; kingdom Metazoa; phylum Chordata; order Testudines; family Platysternidae; genus Platysternon; species Platysternon megacephalum. Next base: position 4,024,443 of record QXTE01000145.1, read on the forward strand.
ACTGAATATTTTGGAGTAGCTAGGCTTTGGGGGCGGGGGGGTGTTATAGGGTAGGTGAGCCAGAGCAAGCGTTTCAATCCTGGTCCATCTTGAAGGGGTATATGGTACAGGACATATCTCCTTTATCTGAAAGAGAAGCTTTAAGGGTTGAGAGGGGAGCAGAAGAGACCTTTAAAGACACTCTCTTCAGTGTCCTTCTCAAGGTTGACCCAAGTGCCTCCAATTTTTGATCAGATGTGCCCACTCCTCTCTCACCCACTTTGAGGATGCTTTAAATGAACTCACTGATGTGAAAATTTGGCATGTGGATGGATCAGAGAAATAATGCACCTGTATGGCCACACTGGAGACAATGGGGTACATCAGGGATTCATTGCCACATAGACTCCAAGGCCATAAGGGACCACTGCGATCATCTAGTGTGACCTCCTGCATAACACCATCCCTAGAACTTCCCCAAAATACTTCCTAGAGCACGTCTTTTAGAAAAACATCCAATCTTGAGTTAAAGTTAATTTAGCCCCCTCTGTGTAACAGTTATCAGCCTATGTGAATTGATTATAATCTTCTCTCAAAATACTATAAAATGCTCTAGATCACTGCAGCAGAATAGGTTGGCCTTAGACTTACCTTGAGCAGAGACAAACAAAGGTCTGTAGAAATGCCTTGGTTAAAACCTCATTCTTTTGTTACTATTGTTGTTAGGTTGTCATTTTTTTTTGCCAGGGCAAGAAAATAAACCTTCCAAGTGATATTTCCATGTAAGGGCTTGTTTTACTATCTGCACTGTTAGCTGAGGAGGAATATTGTGGGGAACACAAGGGTAGTCTGAACTAAGAGACACTTTTTCAAGGTAGGGATTAATTAACCTTTTCATTGCTGTGTGTGCATACACCTGTGACAGGCAGAGCTTATGATTATATGTAGAAAAACAGCAGCAAATTAATTAAGTGACCAACATATTAAAATGACATTTGATAAAAACAATTCAACAGCAGGGAGAAAACTTAAAAATACACACTGTGGAACAGTTTTTAAAAGTAGGCTCGGCCATTGAAGCCAAAGGTACTCAACACTTCTAAAAATCAGGCTACATATATAGGTGCTTAAATATGGACTTAGGAGCCCAATTTCAGGCACCCAATTTTGAAAATCTTGGTCTCTGGCTTTAACTGAGTGAAAGGAAATGGCCACTAGATGGCAGGGGTAGCTAAAGAATAAGACAAGTGGGATTCTAGCCTAACCCTGAGAATAGTTTCCAAAAGACTTATGTCTTGGTTCAATAGATCATCTGCGAAATGGTAAACATAACTGAGACTCACCTGGCGGAATCACTTCTGCAGACTTTACAAATCACCAGAGTCACCAGCCAAGGCACAGGTGCATTCAATGAGTAAAATTAAAGTATAAACAGGAAAACACACATATGTCCATGGCCACTGCACAGATGAGAGCTGGAAAGTAGCTTATGGCTTCCTTCTGTCAATACTCATCATTTTACATAGGCTGAAGGGAGTGGATCAGGGCTGGCCTTACCATGAGGCGAACTGACGCGTCCGCCTCAGGTGCCAAACTCTGGGGGTGCGCCACTAGGACCCAGAGTGTAGAAAATTGTGTCTGCTGCTGGTGCATATGTATTCTCTATGCTCTAGATGCACAGAGATGGTGGAGTGCTGTGCTGGAAGAAGGAGGGCACAAGAAACATAACAGGCAGGCAGGAGAAAAGGTGAGAGGGAATAACAGAAAGTGGCAGGAGCTGCAGGGAGAGAGAGGAGGAGAAGCATCTTATTTACCTCTCTAGCACCCCCAGGAGCCTGGACTGATTAACACCAGCTTCTCAGGAAGCTTCCTGTTTCTTGCTGCTTCCCTGGACCCACTTGAGGAGAACAGGCAGTCAACTGAAGTAGTAGGAGCCAGTTAGGCCTTTAAGACGCTGATGTCTTCCCTCATTCAGGACCTGTTACCAGCCTGCTTATTTGTCCCCTTCAACTGAGTGTTGAGAGCCACTCTAGCTGGCACAGAACAGCAGTCTTGAGTGAAAGAAGAAAACGCCCCTCTGGGCAGCATTCAGAAAAAGAAAGCAAGCAAAGGAAGCTTTTCTATCTAAGCAGGAAGGAGCTCTCCTGAGATACATAGACACAAATGTTCACGGTGAGCCTTCTGGCCCTAGTGAGGATGTGAGTGGTGAGGAGATGCCTGATCTTCCAGTTAGTCAGAGTGCAGGTGACCTGGCAGCTACTGCAGCATCCATATCTCCATCTCAAATGGATGTAACCATGCACATTCCTGAAGAAAAGTGTAGATCAGAGAAGAGTGTGGTGGAGGCGCAAGAAACAGCTGCTGCTGAGTTTAGTTTCTTAAGTCTAGATGATCCAGGACTGTGGACCCACTTGAGCAGTAGCCTGAGGGACTTCCTTGTACTGCATGGGCCACAGCAAGTGAAAAACTTCATGTTCCCCAAAGACAATGAAAATAGAAGTTTCCATCCAACACATTACTGGCGTGAAATCCCCAATGGTGACAAAGTGGAGAGGCCATGGCTTATGTACTCAAAAACCCAGAATGCTGCATACTGTTTTTGTTGCAAACTCTTCCAGTCTAATGTTCCAGCCACATTGGGTTCTACAGGAACAAAGGACTGGAAAAATCTGGCTAGAAATCTGGCATGCCATGAGAAGGCAGCAAATCACCAGAGAGCATTCCATAGGTGGAAAGAGCTTGAGATGAGACTAAGGTTAAAGGCCACCATAGATGATCAGCATCAAGAGAAGATTGCATCAGAGTCTCTTTACTGGCAAAATGTTCTGAAAAGGCTCATTGCCATTGTGAGAATGCTTGCTACCCAAAACCTAGCACTGCGTGGCACTTCAGATCAGCTGTATGTGCCAAACAATGGAAACTTCCTTAAAATTGTGGAGCTGATGGCTGAGTTTGATGCTGTACTCCAGGAGCATCTAAGAAGAGTCACCACCCAAGAAATGTACACACACCACTACCTTGGAAAAACAATTCAAAATGAGATCATACAGTTACTGGCAACAAAAGTCAAACAGAAGATTGTGGCAGATCTGAAGTCAGCAAGATATTACTCTGTTATTCTGGACTGCACACCTGACATCAGCCATACGGAACAAATGACTTTAATGGTGCGTTTTGTAACAACAACAGAACCTAGTGAAAATGTCCCTGCAATGGTGACTGTCAGAGAGCATTTTCTAGAATTTATTGACATTGATGATACTACAGGAGCTGGTATGACAAATGTGCTTCTTAAAAAGCTGGAAGATACGGGAATTGCGATAGCTGACATGAGAGGTCAGGGCTACGATAATGGTGCCAACATGAGAGGAAAGAACAGAGGAGTGCAGACACGGATCCGAGAGTTAAACCCTCGAGCTTTTTTTGTCCCATGCAGTTCTCATTCATTGAACTTGGTGGTCAGTGATGCAGCATCAGCTTCTAGTGAGGCTGCTGAATTTTTTAATGTAATTCAAAGCATCTATGTATTTTTCTCTGCATCAACTCATCGATGGCAAATTTTGAAGCAACATCTGGGAACATCCTCTCTGACACTGAAACCACTGAGTGCCACACGATGGGAAAGTCGAGTGGAGGCGATAAAGCCTATCAAACACCAAATTGGGAAGATAGATGATGCCATAGTTGCCATTATGGAGGATAATGCTATGACAGGAACTGTTCGTGGGAGAACAGTGGCAGAGGGAAATGGAATCACCAGAAACATACATAACTTCAAATTTCTGTGTGGCTTAGTGTTGTGGCATGACATACTGTTTGAAATAAATGTTGTAAGCAAGAGACTCCAAGGTGTTGACCTTGATATATCTGGAGCAATGGAACAACTGGACAAAGCAAAGTCATACCTACAGTCTTACCGGTCAGATGAGGGATTTCAAAACGTTCTGAAGAGTGCACAGAAGTTGGCAGAGGAACTTCACACTGAAGCTATTTTCCCACCCATTCAAGAATACAAGAGTCACCGAAGAAGAAGACATTTTGATTACGAGGCATGGGATAATCCCATAAGAGACCCCAAACAACAATTCAAAGTTGAATTCTTTAACCAGGTGCTAGATTGTGCAATACAGTCAGTTGAAGAATGTTTCATGCAGCTCAAGGAACACAGCAGTATATTTGGGATGTTGTATGATATTCCAAAACTCCTCACTATACCTGAAGAAGACCTACACCAGCAATGCAGGGCACTAAATACATGTTGACACATGATGTGTTGACACATGATGACATGCGCGATATTGATGCGAGTGATTTAGGTGACGAACTGAAAGTCCTTTCAAGATACATTTCAGCAGGATCAACTCCAAAGGCTGTTCTGGAATATATGTGCACAAATAAGATGACCACCCTCTTTCCAAATGCTTTTGTTGCTCTGCGCATACTTCTAACACTTCCTGTAACAGTTGCCAGTGGAGAACACAGCTTCTCCAAGCTGAAGTTAATAAAAACACATCTACACTCCACAATGACACAGAAGAGGCTGGTCGGCTTTGCAACCATCTCAATAGAGCATGAGCTGGCCCAGACTGTGGACCTTCAGGAAGCAGTTCAAATCTTTGCAACCAAGAAGGCACGGAAAGCACCACTTTGATTATTCAAACAGATAAAAATGCCAGTGTTTACTATGCAGACAAAAAAAGTTACATTTGCTGTTCAGGCGTTTGAAATTACGTGTTAGTTACAAATTTTGAACAAGGCATTTTAAGTTGTTAGTTCTCCTTTATTGGGTTAGGTAGCAGAGCAGTACCATGAGAGGAGTAGAACAGGAAGAAGGAAGAATTGAGACCTTTCAAAGTTTTGGCCCAAGCGAGGGGACATGGGGGTGTCATTTGAGCTCACCGCCTCAGGTGCCAAAATGTTGTGGGCCGGCCCTGGAGTGGATTCATCTTTCAATGGATAATGTTCATGTTTATTTCCAAGTTTTGGGGTTTTTTTAAATAGTTGATATCTACATAAAGTGCAGTTCTACTATGAAAAGTGACTTTGCTATCATGAGGCCCCATATTTTTTGGGTCACCAGTGACTCCAGATCAAATGTATTCAGTTTGCAGGTAAAGAAATGGGTGAAGGGGTGATTCTGATTGTCACCACTACATATTCATCCCGCGGTCTGAGAGTCAAGCTGGGTTCTGTCCTTGTGCACCTTCACCAGCAACCCTGATCTAGTTTGACGTGTACAATAGGTGCAGTTTTGGTGCAATAGAAGTCCTAAGGAAAAGGACCCATGTCATAAAGGGGATTGCCATTCAAGTCGTCTTTCACCAGCCAAATCATGAGCTCTCCACCTGACAACCCCAAGAGGGGAGGAAGCTTTGATCGGACCTGTGTCTAAAAACACCTTGCAGCACACACAGAATACTAAAACTTAAAACAACTTGGACACCCAGCAGTGTCCTTCTGCCAAAAATACAAGCCAAAGTTCCACCATGGTGGCCAGAGCTGTCCACATGAATGACTGCCCCTCTAGATGGCTCCCAGACAGCATAAGAACATAAGAACGGCCATACTGGGTCAGACCAAAGGTCCATCTAGCCAAATATCCTATCTTCCGACAGTGGCCAATGCCAGGTACCCCATAGGGAATGAACAGAACAGGTAATCATCAAGTGATCCATTCCCTGTCGCTCATTCCAAGCCTCTGACAAACAGAAGTTGGGGACACCATCCCTGCCCATCTGGGCTAATAGCCATTGATGGACCTAACCTCCATGAATTTATCTAGTTCTTTTTTGAACCCTGTTATAGTCTTGGCCTTCACAACATCCTCTGGCAAAGAGTTCCACTGGTTGACTGAGCGTTGTGTGAAGAAATACTTCCTTATGTTTGTTTTAAACCTGCTGCCTATTAACTCCTGCTACAGCCCTGCTGCTATTTGTAGGGTCAACCTGTGGAGACACTACTGTTACTACAGCGGAGGAGACCCAGAAAGAATATTAACTTCATATTGGAATTCCATGGAAATCTGGCTGGTGTGCTGGGAATGGTTCCAAGGAAAGCAACTAGTCTGATCCACTGTCCCCTCTATCCTGACCCCAGCGAAGCCCCTTCTGCACAGAGCCCCAGCAAAGCGGTATCTATGGGTTCTCGGGGAGGAGATGGATGGTGCCACACAAGTGAGACTCTTCCCCACATTCTACATTTCAAGTAGGAGTCTCCCCTCCACCCCCTCCCCAATAAGTGGAAGGGCCAATTGGTTCATAAATCCCAGTGTAAAGGTTAGTGTTATTACAAAATTAAGTACGGGCAACTGACATGATTTATTTAAAGTTATAATTCTGCATAGGGGTTAGGAAACTCAGAATGGGGAATGAGGAGACATTTTAAGTGTGGGCAGAGGCCCTGTAAAGGATCAGAACAATACTGGCTCAGACTAATGGACCATCTAGCCCAGCATCCTGTCTTCTGACAGTGGACAGTGTCAGATGCTTCAGAGGGAATGAATAAAACAGGGCGATTATTGAGTGATCTACCCCCAGCCTCCACTCCCAGATTATGGCCATCAGAGGTTTAGGGACACCCAGGGCACGAGGTGGAGTCCCTGACTATTTGTTCCAATCCCTCAGACAGAGACAAACACCTACAAGAGCTCTATCAAGCATTCTTAAAACTACAATACCCACCTGATGAAGTGAAAAAACAGATCGACAGAGCCAGAAGAGTACCCAGAAGTCACCTACTACAGGACAGGCCCAACAAAGAAAATAACAGAACGCCACTAGCCGTCACCTTCAGCCCCCAACTAAAACCTCTCCAGCGCATCATCAAAGATCTACAACCTATCCTGAAAGATGATCCCTCACTCTCACAGATCTTGGGAGACAGACCTGTCCTCGCTTACAGACAGCCCCCCAACCTGAAGCAAATACTCACCAGCAACCACACACCATACAACAAAAACACTAACCCAGGAACCTACCCTTGCAACAAACCCCGCTGCCAACTCTGTCCACATATCTATTCAAGTGACACCATCACAGGACCTAATCATATCAGCCATGCCATCAGGGGCTCGTTCACCTGCACATCTACCAATGTGATATATGCCATCATGTGCCAGCAATGCCCCTCTGCCATGTACATTGGCCAAACCGGACAGTCTCTTCGCAAAAGAATAAACGGACACAAATCTGACATCAGGAATCATAACATTCAAAAACCAGTAGGAGAACACTTCAACCTCCCTAATCACTCAGTGACAGACGTTAAGGTGGCAATTTTGCAACAAAAAAGCTTCAAAAACAGACTCCAACGAGAAGCTGCTGAACTTGAATTGATATGCAAACTAGATACAATCAACTTAGGTTTGAACAGAGACTGGGAATGGCTCGGTCATTACACTAATTGAATCTATTTCCCCATGTTGAAGCAGCCTCACACTTTCGTGTCAACTGTCCGAAATGGGCCATCATGATTATCACTTCAAAAGTTTTTCTCCCCTGCTGTTAATAGCTTCTCTTAATTAATTAGCCTCTTACAGTTGGTATGGCTACTTCCACCTTCTCATGTTCTCTGTATGTATAAATATCTTCTTACTGTATGTTCCATTCTATGCATCCGAAGAAGTGGGCTGTAGCCCACGAAAGCTTATGCTCAAATAAATTTGTTAGTCTCTAAGGTGCCACAAGTACTCCTGTTCTTTTTGCTGATACAGACTAACACGGCTGCTACTCTGAAACCTGACTATTTTGGCTAATAGCTTCTGAGGGATCTGTCCTCCAGGAATGTATCTAATTCCTTTTTTAACCCAGTTATACTTTTAGCCTTCACAACATCCCCTGGCAATGAGTTCCATGGGTTCACTGTGCATTGTGTGAAGAAGTACTTCCTTATGTTTGTTTTAAACCTGCTGCCTATTAATTTCATTGGGGACCCCGGGTTCCTGTGTTATGTGAAGGGGTAAATAACACTTCCCTAATCATTTTCTCCATACTATTCTTGATATTATAGACCTCTATCATATCTCCCCTCAGTCGTCTCTTTTCTAAACTAAATAATCCCAGCCTTTTTAATCTCTCCTTGTATGGAAGCTGTTCTATACCCCTAATAATTTTTGTTGCCCTTCTCTGTACCTTTTCCAATTCATCTAGGGGTCTGATAATTCTGTTCTTTACTATAGTTTCAACCTATTTGCCTGGTACTAAAGCTAGGTTTACTGGTCTGCAATTGCCAGAATCACCTGTGGAGACTTTTTTTTTAAATGGCATTTCATTAGCTATCCTCCAGTCAGCTGGTACAGAGGCTGATTTAAGTTATAGGTTACATACCAGTTTGTAGTTCTGCAATTTCATATTTGAATTCCTTCAGAATTAGTGAATACCATCTAGTTCTGATGGCTTACTGCTGTTCAATTTATCAATTTGTTCCAAAACCTCCTTTTATTGACACCTCAATCTGGGACAGTTCCTCAGATTTATCACCTAACAAGAATGGCTCAGGGATGGGAAGCGCCCTCACATCCTCTGCAGTGATCCTCTGCAAAAAATTCATTTAGCTTCTCTGCAATGGTCTTGTCTTCTTTGAGCACTCCTTTAGCACCATGATCATCCAGTGACCTCATTGATTGTTTGGCAGGTTTCCTGCTTCTGCTACACTTTAAAAAAAATTGCTGTTAGTTTTTGTGTCTTTTGCTAGTTGCTTTTCAAATTATTTTTTGGCCTGCCTAATTATACTTTTGCACTTTGAGTTGCTGGAGGTTATGCTCTTTTCTATTTTCCTCAGTAGGATTTGATTTCCAATTTTTAAAGGATGCCTTTTTGCCTCTAACCATCTCTTTTACTCTGCTGTTTAGCCATGGTGGCATTTTTTTGGTACTCATTACTGATTTTTTTATTTGGGGTATACATTTAGTTTGAGCCTCTATTGTAGTGTTTTCAAATAGTTTCCATGAAGCTTTTGTGACTGTTCCTTTTAATTTCCATTTAACTAACTTCCTCATTTTTGTGTAGTTCCCTTTTTTGAAGTTAAATGCTACTGTGGTGGATTCCTTTGGTATTTCCCCCCCACCCAAAAAAATGTTACATCTAATTACATTATGCTCTCTATTACCGAGCGGTTCAGCTTTATTCACCTCTTGGACCAGATCCTGAGCTCCACTTAGGACTAAATCAAGAAATCTCCCCTTGTGGATTCCAGGACTAGCTGCTCCAAGAAGCAGTCATTATTGGTGTCTAGAAACTTTATCTCTGCATCCCATTCTGAGGTGACGTGTACCCAGTCAATAGGGAGATACCTGAAATTCCTCATTATTATTGGGTTTTTGTAGCCTCTCTAATCTCCCTGAGAATTTCACAATCACCATAGAATCATAGAATCATAGAATCTCAGGGTTGGAAGGGACCTCAGGAGGTCATCTAGTCCAACCCCCTGCTCAAAGCAGGACCAAACCCAACTAAATCAGCCCAGCCAGGGCTTTGTCAAGCCTGACCTTAAAAACCTCTAAGGAAGGAGATTCCACTACCTCCCTAGGTAACCCATTCCAGTTCTTCACCACCCTACTAGTGAAAAAGTTTTTCCTAATGTCCAACCTAAACCTCCCCCTCTGCAACTTGAGACCATTACTCCTTGTTCTGTCATCTTCTATCACTGAGAACAGTCTAGATCCATCCTCTTTGGAACCCCCTTTCAGGTAGTTGAAAGCAGCTATCAAATCGCCCCTCATTCTTCTCTTCTGCAGACTAAACAATCCCAGTTCCCTCAGCCTCTCCTCGTAAGTCATGTGCTCCAGCCCCCTAATCATTTTTGTTGCCCTCCGCTGGACTCTCTCCAATTTATCCACATCCTTCTTGTAGTGTGGGGCCCAAAACTGGACACAGTACTCCAAATGAGGCCTCACCAGTGCTGAGTAGAGGGGAATGATCACATCCCTCGATCTGCTGGAAATGCCCCTACTTATACAACCCAAAATGCCATTAGCCTTCTTGGCAACAAGGGCACACTGTTGACTCATATTCAGCTTTTCGTCCACCGTAACCCCTAGGTCCTTTTCTGCAGAACTGCTGCCCAGCCATTCGGTCCCTAGTCTATAGCAGTGCATGGGATTCTTTCGTCCTAAATGCAGGACTCTGCACTTGTCCTTGTTGAACCTCATCATATTTCTTTTGGCCCAATCCTCTAATTTGTCTAGGTCCCTCTGTATCCTATCCCTACCCTCCAGCGTATCAACCACTCCTCCCAGTTTAGTGTCATCTGCAAACTTGCTAAGGGTGCAGTCCACACCATCTTCCAGATCGTTAATGAAGATATTGAATAAAACCGGCCCCAGCACCGACCCTTGGGGCACTCCACTTGATACCGGCTGCCAACTAGACAAGGAACCATTGATCACTACCCGTTGAGCCCGACCATCTAGCCAGTTTTCTATCCACCTTACCGTCCATTCATCCAGCCCATACTTCTTTAACTTGCTGGCAAGAATACTGTGGGAGACTGTATCAAAAGCTTTGCTAAAGTCCAGAAATAGCACATCCACTGCTTTCCCCTCATCCACAGAGCCGGTTATCTTATCATAGAAGGCAATTAGGTTAGTCAGGCATGACTTGCCCTTGGTGAATCCATGCTGACTGTTCCTGATCACTTTCCCCTCCTTTAAGTGGTTCAGGATTGATTCCTTGAGGACCTGTTCCATGATTTTTCCAGGGACTGAGGTGAGACTAACTGAGGTGAGACTAACCATCACAGACAGCTGGTCGGTAGTATATTTCTTCTGGTATACAGTTATTATTTGAGCATGGAATTTCTATCCCTACAGATTGTCTAGCACAGTTTGGTTCATTTAAGATTTTTTACTATAGTTAGGTGAAAGAAAGCATAGAGTCATAGTGCCCCTCTCCCACCAGCTCAACCTACTCTGTCATTCCTATATATTTTGTACCCTTGTATTACTATGTCTCATTGATTATCATTGTTCCACCAAGTTTGTTTTGCCTATTATATCAACATCCGCATTTAATAACACTCACTCAAGTTCACCCATCTTGGTATTTAGACTCCTAGCTTTTGTATACAAGCATTTACAAAATTTGTCAATATTTAGTTGTTTGCCTTCATATGATATATTTGAATAGAACTTTTTCACTTGATCTGTTTCTCTTCAGTTCCTATATGTACTTTATCAACTTCTATCCCCTACTCTTTACTAGAATACAGCGTATCCCCTTTAATAAATACTCACCTAATTGAGGTCTCTGTCCAAACCATGTGCTCCGCTACTCCTGTCGGCTTTCCCCCAGCCCTGAGTTTAAAAACTCCTCTACGATCTTGTTAATTTTACATGCCAGCAAGCTGGTTGTGTTTTGGTTTAGGTGGAGCCCATTCTTTCTGTACAGACTCTTCCTTTCCCAGAGGGTTCCCAGTTCCTAATAAACCTAAATCCCTCCTTCCAACACCATCGTCTCATCCACGCATGGAGACCCTGCAGTTTTGCCTGTCTAACTGGCCTTGGGGGTGGAACTGGAAGCATTTCAGATAATGCTACCAATACCATGGAGGTCCCGGACTTCAATCTCTTACTTAGCAGCCTAAATTTGGCCTCCAGGACATTTCTCCTACCCTTCCCTATGTTATTAGTACCTACATGTACCATGAGCACTCACTTGTCCCCAGCACTGCAAATAAGTCTGTCTCAATGTCTCACAAAATCGGTAACCTTTGCACCTGCCAGGCAATTGACCACACAGTTCTCCTGGTCATCACAAACCCAACTATCTATATTTCTAATAATACAATCCCCCATTGCTATTACCTGCCTCTTCCTAATAACTGGGGTTCCCTCCCTCAGAGGTGTATTCTCAGAGCAAGATACCATGACATCATCTGGAAGGAGGGTCCCAACTATGGGATCATTTCCCTCCACTCCAGCTTAATGTTCTTCTTCCCTGAAACTTTCATCCTCCTTAACAGCACTGAGACTGTCAGACTGGGGGTAGGACCACTCTACTGTCTCTCTGAAAATCTCCTTTATGTAGCTCCTCCAGTTCAGTCACTCTGCTCTCAAGAATACATGCTGCATTCACTGCAATAAAGTGGACAGCCCCCACTCTGCTGCTGAATGTCTGCCTGCATTCTTTTTACTCCTGCGGTGGGGGGTGGTGTTCTATATTTGGAAGGTTATCGGCCTAAATTCAATCAGAGTATGTTTGTTAGGTGTATCTGCCTCTCATGCTCCTTCTCTAAACTCCCTCGCAGAACTTCTGTTTGTTGCTGTTCTGGTCACTTTTTTTAAACTCCTGTATTCCCTGAGTTAGTCCCTCCCCCTTGTCAAGGATCCTGAAGGGATTAGGGATCAAAGGATGGCAAACTAGATAGTAAACTCTCAGCCTAGCCTAGCTCATCACATGGCCCCCAAAACAGACCACTCTATAAACTTCAATCATGCAAGAACACAGCACACAAACAAACCTGGTCTATAGTCTCTTTCAGCTTTATGAACATTCATTACAGACAGACCACAGTGTCTCCATAGATAATTCTGCTGCCAGCTTCCCATTCTAAGCACTAGTTAGCTTCCCTGTAACTTTGGCTAGTGAAATTGGCAAGGGCTGAAATTTGCCAAGGAGAAAATTGCCAGAAATTTTCTTCCACATGTGAAGAAAACTTGTCAAACTGTTGTTTGTGTTGCAGAATATTAAAATAATTACCCTGGTTTGGAAATTTGATGGGAGTCTACCTCCTTGTGTTTCTCTAGATCAAAAATTCCCTTTCAATCTCACCATATAGTTAAGTCACCTTGAAAATTCATAAACTAAATTTAAAGAAAACAGGTTGTAATTTAACAATAGCATTTAATTGTAAATGTTTAAACTGTGTGTGTGTGAAGGGTTTGCTCTCAGGTGGTTGGCTAGGTAAGAGACTGCTCTTTATATTGCCTGGCTCCAGTCACCTGGCCCAGGTGACAACGATTAATAGGGTATATTTGTCACATGATGGGGTCAGCATCTACAAGCTAGAATCTTCAAACCTGGGTCCATAAATTTAGGCATTTAAATCCTGCTATGCTGAGCACCCCAGCTTCCACTGAAAGTAATGAGGTCTGAAAGTGCTCAGCACATCTGACAATCAGGTCAACTTCGATAGATGGGTGTATAAAATTATATATCTAAATTTGAAAATGTAGACCATAATCTAATTGAGCCTCAGTTTCCCCATCTGTAAAATGGACATAACACCTCAGTGGACTTGTGGACATTAAGTAGTTAATGTTTATAAAGTTTGTGAATCTTAAACCTCTTCAGAATGTACACAGAACTTCCAGTGACTCCAGAAACCCAGCATATTTTGCCAATTGTCCCTTGCAAATCCAGATGTTGACAATACAGAGACCCCAGCGCAAATAGCTGGTCTCCCCTTCTCCTGTAGTACAAGGTTAGTGGAAAGAGGTCTTAAAGCGTGCGCCCCGCCTGCATACACATTTTTTATATACAATGAGTAAGTTAAATGTAGGGTTAATGCCAAAGGATCAGCTGTTTATCTGCCACACTGACCCACTTCAATGCTGTGATCATGGGAGAGGAGTTCTGCCCACGCCCATCCCTGGCGCTGCTACTGCCTGGAGCCACGTCTAGTGACAGCGGGCGGCAGGTTTGTATAATTTTTGGTGGTGCCCAAAATGGTGGTGCCTCCCCGCTCCCGCCCTGTAAGCCGATATATATATTTTATTAAATAGTGTAAACATGGACTGGAAGCCGTAAGCATTTAAGTTTCTCTTTAGTGCACAATATCACTATCGGAAAAATCCATTGTTGATTATTAGTGGTCCTACAAAACAAGAATTTGTTGCTGGGATAAAATGAAGCTACAACGCGTCAGCGCCACAAGATTACAAGGGTCAATTAAAAGTGGAAAGTCAGAAGCAGCACTTACCTGCTTCAATATACAGTATTATATTTTGTTGCACCTGTTGTGACGAAGTGGGAATGTTCTTAATGTTTTCTCTGAATACTGCGTGGGTGCCTCAGTTTCCCCTGCAAGGTGCCAACTGAAGGTGTTGGGGACAAAAAGATCAGGTGGCCTCCTTGTCCAGAAGAGACACAAAGGCCATAGGAGGGAGTGTCAGTTTGGAGCTGGCTGGGGAAATGGGGAGAGGCCCAGAACTTGGATCTGGGCTCCACCCCCCAAGATGGACCTGACTGAGGGGTCCTGTTTTCTGTACCTACAAGCTCTGTTTTAGACTGTGTTCCTGTCGTCTAATAAACCTTCTGTTTTACCGGCTGGCTGAAAGTCACTTCTGACTGCAGAGTTGGGGTGCAGGGACCTCTGGCTGCCCCAGGACCCCGCCTGGGCGGACTCGCTGCGGAAAGCGCACGGTGTGGAAGGGCATGCTGAATGCTCCGAGGTCAGACCCAGGAAGGTGTAAGCTTCTTGCCCTGGAGACAGTCTGTTCAGAGAGAGGAGGCTCCCCCAGAGTCCTGACTGGCTTTGTATGGAGTAGTTCCAGAGCATCCCAGCATCCCCTTCCACACCATGCGCTTCCCGGAAGTTTGCACAGGCACTGACTCCCTCCTCTGGCCTTTGTCTCTTTTCCAGGCATTAGGAGGCCACCTGATCTCTTTGTTCTCCAACACCTTCAGTTGGCACCTTGCAGGGGAGGGGCCCAGGCCATCAGTTGCCCGGAGACAGGGTTTCGGCCATTCTCTGTGCAGATAGCATCACACTGGCCCTCTAGGGCTCTACAACAATCACACCCCCTTATCCCACCATCTAGATCCTTAAGAAATGCATAGGGGAAACTGAGGCACCGACACAGGATTCAGAGAAAACATTAAGAACATTCCCACTTCATAACACCTGTACACGACCAGTTATATACTTTAAAGGGTGTAAAATAATCAAGTATTGTGTTAAACACAATGATACTCCAAACTGACCACTAAATTTAAGTTGCGTGTTTTTCCCCTCAGGTGAGGGCTCTGGGGTGGGGCTGGGGATGAGGGGTTCATAGTGCAGGAGGGTGCTCAGGGCTGGGGCTCAGGGTTGGGGTGCTGGGGGTGCAGGCTCTGGGGTGGGGCAGGACTGGGGATAAGGAACTTGGAGTGCATGTGAAGTTCTCTTAAAAGCTGACACTACAGCAGTGATATTCGCAAGCCAGCATGCGTAGGGCTGGGGGCGGGGAAGGGGAGGGCATCTAGGTATAAGTAACATCTCTCACACCAAACATGAACTTTTCCACAGTTCATTGCAATTTGGAAGTGTGATTATTATATCTTGTCTTACAAACACAATTACATATGCACAAGGTCAATAATTCCCCCCCCCCATATACAGAGTTGTGCTTCTGCATATAGTATCTATCTGAGATTAATATTGAGCTCCCAGCTCTTCAGGAAGCAGTAAAGATTCAGCAGCCAAGCCACATATTGAATCCTATTGCAAACAGTATGGGTGACGCATGAGGCATTCTGAAGCAAGAGGAGATTACTGGAAAACTTTAAATAAGGCACAGAAAGAATAAAGTTTTCCTAAGTTTTGTTTCTGTCGGATTTATTGTATTATGTATAGTAAGTGTTTAATATAAAAATCAGGTAGTAGGGTTTACAATGTTATAACAAGAGATTATGCTATTACCATTATCCAGTCAACTTGCACACTACTATTTTGAATTAGTGATAATTCACAGAGAGAGAAGAAAGCTGAATTTAGAGAACAATTATTAACCAGATTCCTGGTTATTCACCAGCCACTTTGCTCCAGTCCATAGCACAAAGCACCATAAACCAAGTAGAATCTGGCCAAGAGACTGTTCACCTCAAATTGGCATCTGCTACACACACACACACACAGCCCATTCCCAGTCACCACTATTCAGGAGATAGCGAAGTGAAAAGGTGACATGGCTGAAGCATTTAGCAGGCAATTGAACACTAGTATAGAGCACAGTAGCCCTGAGAACACTGCTTAACTCTGAGCCCTGGGGCTGCAGCTAGTCAGCAGTGAGACTGAGGAGACATAACTGGCACCTTAACGCACATTTACCCTCCTGCCTTCACACGCTGCACTGAGCAGTTTCACAAAAAGGAATAGGAGACTAACATGGCTATTACTCTGTAAGCAGTTTCACAATCACAGCCCCAAGTGCAGCACTGGGGGGGGCAATAACCCAAAGTCGCTCCTTTGCCTCCTAGTCCTGCTGCTCCCTCAGCCCAGCCCCCTCCGCTGAAGAGAGACCAGGAGAGACCAGGAGAACCCCCCCCCCCCTTCCTTCTCCACCTCCTCCGCAGGCACCAGCTGGGCTTCAGAGCAGAGCCCCCTTCCCCGCTGCGCGGCGCTTCGCTCTGCATGGGGCTGCCGGGGACCAATGGGGCTGCTGCTCCTCAGCCCCCCGCCGCGCTGGGGGGCTGCGCTGCCGCCCCTTCCCCTCCCGGCAGAGCCCACCCCGGCTTAGGGAGCCAGGCCGGAGCCGCCTCCTCCTCGGGGAGCCTAGCAACCAGCCGACGCTGCCTGCGGCCCCGGACGGGGAGGGAGCGAGCAGGGCTGGGGGTGCAGGAGGGCGGTGCGGAGCCCAGAGCCAGCCGGCGGCCACATGCAAAACCCGGCTCCAGACTCTGAGTCCGGAGCCCAGTGCTGGCTGCGGGGAAAGGTGCAGCTTTTAGAAAATGTGCTCAGGGGGGAGCGGCCACTCCCCTTGCTCCCCCCCTAGCAATGCAACTGGGTATGGGGGGGCGCTGCGGGACGGGGTGAATGGCGGCAGGGGCTCGGGCCCGCTGCAGGCAGGGCCAGGGGAGAAACCCAGCTCCAGATATTGGTGGAGCAGAGCCCCCAGCCCTGAATATTCCTGGTGCTCGAGCACCAGGAGCCCATGTAACCTGCCGCCCGCAGCAGCAGCCAGGGGTTAATGCTAAAGGCTCTTTGCAAATCCTCTCAAATGTGCGATGAAGGATTTTGCTGCGTGTGGCAGAGCGCTGCTCTCCGCCTGCCCGGCTTCATCTTCCCCGCCCCGGCCGGGGCTCTGAGCTGGGAGGAAGCGCTCGCGTCCCGCCCCCCGCCCCCGGGCAGAGACCGAACCAAGCGCGAGTGATAACGGGGGTCCAGCCTCAGCCACAGACCAGCGCTGGCTCCCGGGGCTGGGCCAACTCTCCGCTCCCCTCGCGCCAGGGCGCCCCGCCTGTCACACGCCCCCGCGAAGGGCCGGGTCACGGCACAGGCGCTGCTGTCGCGTTGCTCTCGGTCTCCCCCAGCCCGCCCAATCCGAGCCGGGGCTGAGGTCACGTGACGGAATCTTGTTACCTGCGACTTTCTTTTACTTCGCTTTCGCCGCCGCCGCCGCGATGAAGTGTGGGGGGCTGACGGGCGTCCAGCCGGCGACCCCGGACACGCAGCAGGTTGTCGATGAGGTGAGGGCGTGTGGCCGGGTTAGGTGGGGTTACCGCACGTCTTTAAATAGCGGGGGGCGGGGGGATTTGTAAATGTCCGGGATTTCCCCCTGGAGGAAAAGACCGAAAAGCAGCTGACAGCGGGGCCGGGCCGGACTGAGCCGCCGATCGCAGCCTCTCCAGCAGCCAAAGCCCCTCCCCTCCCCCCCGCTCCCTGATCTCCGGCAGCGCGGGGGCAGCCAAACCCCCTCTTCCCCTGCAGCCTCAGATCTCCAGCAGCGCTGGGGGGGCTGGGCCAGACACGCTGCTCTAAGCTGAAGGTAAGGGGGCCGGAGAGTTGGAGAAGGGCCATGGGATCCCGGGGGCAGTGAGTTGCCTGTCTGTATGTTCTAAATAATAGCTGTTGTTCCCTTAGCAAAATCCCCTCCTCTACATTTCCTTTCTCTTTTTGCCTAATTTTCTCCAGTTTATAGTTCTGTTTTTAAAGCTTATATTATCTATTCATGTTAATCTGTCTCTCTGTTTCAGACAGCATTAAATATGTAACTTCTTTTACTTAGAAAAATAGCTGGAGAGATAATGGTAAGACTATATCACCCAGCATTCTAAAGAGGATCTGTCCTTTACACTTTGTGAATAGGAAAAACAAAACTTGTCTTTGAATTTTATTAACCAATGTAATTGCTTTTAACACATCAGGAAGAAAGACAATGACTTTAAGACCTGTTTGTATAATAATGAAAATATTATGGTTTCTCACGGGCTAACTGTTAAAACATCATTTCTTTTGTTTACAGCCACTGGCAGTAGCTATATAATCCCTTACCCACAATGGTGTACTGTAACATTTGCCATGGCTACTGTCTAAATTCTTGCCAAGCTTTTCATCATATCCACAGAACAGAGATTAAATTAAGGTAACTGCTAGCTTCAATTCATACTAGTGCTTGTAAAAACTGCTTCATCAAAGCACTTAGTTCAATTTTGCAATAAATATCAGAATCCAATAAAGACTATTAAATCTGACTCATTGCCTACATACCGGTACGTATTATATTTGGAGACGCAGTCCGCTATTATTCAACAGTGATACAAACTGTGGTGAATACAAGACCTGGCCTATAAAACTGCCTCATAAAAACTCACTGCAAGTCATGCATTAGGAGAAGAATTAAGTGCAAGTCTGAAAATGGCCAATATTTATATTTGAAGATTAAAGTTCTTTGATCTGGCAGGAAGGTGAATATGAATCCAGAAGAAAATAAAAACATTTAAAGTGTTTAGCTTTTGGAGATCTTCTTGGAGCTTTCTCTATTGACGAAGATTTCAGATAACTTTTTGAAGTTACTTCTATTCTGCTTTTATTTACTGAAAGATCCCCTTTTCTATGAACATTTATCAAGTTTTTATTACAATGATGGAGAATGACTATTTTTTGTTTATGGGAGTGTAGCAGTAATTTTAAAATGTGACTCCCAAACTCTTGAGGACAAGTGCTGTGGCTGGGCATGCAACTCAAGTCACTGAGGTCAGGGAACAGGTAGGGAGTGGGATCCTAGGGGGGCAGTTAGGGTGGCGGGGTCTCAGAACGGGGCAGTTGGGGACAAGGAGAAGGGAGGCTTAGATAGGGGGTACAGTTCCGGGGGGCGGTTAGGGGCAGGGGTCCCGGGAGGGGGCGATCAGGGGACAAGGAGCAGGGGGGTTGGATGGGTTGGGGGTTCTGTGGGGGGCAGTCAGGGGGTGGGAAGTGGGAGGGAGTGGCTAGGGGGCGGGGCTACACCCCCCCCCCCCCCCATCTGGAGTGTCCTAATTTTTGAAAGTTCAAATATGGTAACCCTAGGTTAGGGAGCCGCTAATCTGGGGAGGAGGGACATTTGGGGGGGGAGGGGGGGAGAGGCCTTTGGCCTGAGAGCACCTGTTGGAGGGGTGGAGTGACCATATTTCCCTTCCTTATGCTGAATATGAGACACCTGGTAAAATTACTCATTTTCAAGTGAGTTCAGCGGCACTCAATCAGTACAAACGTTCAAATTAACATCAAGTTGACTGAGCCCATGTTAAAAAGACAGTGAGAGTGAGAGCACGTAAAGGGCCGAGAGGTGGGCAGTAGAGGTGACACGTAACTGGTTGCCACCTGGCACCTGCCCGCACTCACCAGCCATCGCAGCTCACTGCGCACAACCAGTGCCGGCCGGAAGTAGGACGAGGGGGCAGGGCCCTGCTGGCCGAAAGCCGTCAGGCAGCGGGGGGGCTGCACTGACAGACCAGCAGAAGGAGCAGCTCAGCCCTGCATGCTGCATCTTTGCCCTGCCACCAGCCTTGCACACCCACACCCACCATCGGCCACTGGACCCCACACACACACACACACACACATACACACTCACCGCTGGTGGGCTGGAGAGCAGGGATCCAGCCAGCAGCAGGACCCACCAGTACTGATGGGGGGGAGACAGAAAATATGGGATAATTTGCCCATTTTAAAAAAGAAGTTGGCACACCTGCAGGAGGCCTTAAATACGGGACTGTCCCTTTAAAAATGGGACATCTGGTCACCCTACAGAGAGGGAAAGATGACCATGCACTACAAAATAAAAGCAACTTTTTTTTTTTTTTGTAAACAGCATGTATAGAGAATGGAAACTGAGTGACGAGTGGAGTTGCTGCTCAGGGCATGAGGTGCTTGTCTGCCGCAGAGAGTAAAAAAGTGTGATGATGCCAGTGATGATTTCTCAGGAGGGTCGCATCTGCATGGGAATGTGGGGGGTCTGTAAATCAAGAGCAGGGGCCAGGGCTGTCCCTACCTATTCTGGGGCCCTACGCAGCCCCCCCGTGGGGGTGGGGGTGGGGCCCCAGGCCTCTGCGGGGAAGGCGGGGCTGGCTTGGGGGGGGCAGGGGGAACCACCCCCAGCACTCAGAGGTGGCGCGGCTGGGGCTGGGCCGCGCCGCTGCACTTCCCACCACCAGTGTGTGCAGGCCCGGCCCTGCTTCAGTCCTCAGGGGAGTGGGGGCGGAGGCGATGGGGAAGAGGCGGAGCAGGGGCTGGAGCAGCACGCAGCTGCGTAGGGCGCAGGTGCCCCAAATTTCCTGGTGCCCTACGCAGCTGTGTACTTTACGTATGAGTAAGGACAGCCCTGGCAGGGGCTGTCGTTTAGGGACACTTTGAATGAGGGAAATCTTTGTTTGTTTTGCTTAAAGAAGACCAGTTAGAGACTGTTTTATGTCTTGTTGAAACACACAACGAAATCCTTCTCCACCGGAAAGGAGAGGCTTTGAAATTTGCCCAAAAAATTCTTCAAAAATGACAAGTCATACATAATTTAATAGGGATGAAATCAAAAGCGGTTTATAAAAATTACTCTAAAATGTTTATAGGCTCAATTCTGGCTTTGCTATGAGGCTTGGGCAAGGGCATTGAAGCCTTCCCAAAAGTGGCCCTCCCGAGGCCCCGCCCCTCCTCTTCCCCCCCCCCCCACCCCCCAATGCCCTGCCCCCGGCCAAGCCAAAAGCCAGAGTGGGGCCAGGGAGCCCACACAGGGTGAGCCGAAAACAGCCCCCTGTGTTCCTGCCCCCTGGGCCCTCTGCCCAGTGCAGGTATAGGAACCCAGCTGCCTGCACAGCTCCCCACAGCTGCCTGCACAGCTCTTACCATGGCTGGGCAGCGGCTCCGAGACCGCCCACCCCACCCCGAGAGCCGTGCGGGTAGCTGTGGGGAGCCCACGTGGAATCACGGACCTTCCACCTACACGGCCCAGCGGGGATCCTGGGGGGCGGGGACACAGGCCTGGGGCAGGTGTAGGATCCACACGCAACTGCCCCAGCCCCCCAGCCAGGCTCCACGTTGGCCTGGCTGGGGAGTGGGGCCTCAGGGGGAAGAGGAGGGGAAGGAGGCAGAGTCTGCCCTGGCAAAAATTGGACGGGCCAGGCCTATCCACTTTCAAAAAGTGGGAGGGCTATGGCCCCCCTGACACTACTGATTCTGGGGTCCCTGGACCTGTATAAAGTCCCAAGGGCAGACCAGAAACCAGATTGGAATTTAGACTCCCCCTTGCTCCAGGGGAAAAGTTATCTCTGCCAGCCCTGTATCTGGAACAAATTACAGTAGAACCCCGTTTATCTGATCTAATTGGGACTGGGGCAAGATCAGATAATCCAAAATTGAGCTAATCAGGAGAATGGGCAAAGGGCTTTTTATCCATTATTTTAAAATGTGAAGTTGCTTTTAAACTAGCTGACCTTGCCCGGAAAAGCATTAAAACATACATACCCCCCTATTAGAATCATAGAATCGTAGGACTGGAAGGGACCTCGAAAGGTCATCTAGTCCAGTCCCCTGCACTTATGGCAGGACTAGACCATCCCTGACAGGTGATTGTCCAACCTGCTCTTAAAAATCTCCAATGACAGAGATTCCACAACCTCCCTAGGCAATTTATTCCAGTGCTTAACTACCCTGACAGTTAGAAAGTTTTTCCTAATGTCCAACCTAAACTGCCCTAGCTGCACTTTAAGCCCATTGGTTCTTGGCTTATTCTCAGAGGTTAACAAAAACAATTTACCTCCATCCTCCTTGTAACAATCTTTTATGTACTTGAAAACTGTTATGTCCCCCTTCGGTTGTCTCTTCTCCAGACTAAACAAACCCAATTTTTTCAATCTTCCCTCATAGGTCATGTTTTCTAGACCTTTAATCATTTTTGTTGCTCTTCTCTGGACTTTCTCCAATTTGTCCACATCTTTCCTGTAATGTGGTGCCCAGAATTGGACACCATACTTCATTTGAGGCCTAATCAGCATGGAGTAGAGCAGAAGAATTACTTCTTGTGTCTTGCTGACAACACTCCTGCTAATACATCCCAGAATGATGTTCGCTTTTTTTGTACTCTCCCATACGTGATTCTGACTGGCCAGCCTCACTTTTTAAGCTACAAGAGGATGTGCAGAAGGTGGAATTATAGAAATGTAGGGCTCAAAGGGACCTTGAGAAGTCATCAAGTCCAGCCCCCTGTGCTGTGGCAGGACCAAGTAAACCTAGACCATCCCTGACAGGTGTTTGTCCGTCTTGTTTTTAAAGCTTCCAAATAATGGGATTCCACATCCTCCCTTGGAAGCCTATTCCAGAGTTTAACCACCCTTATAGTTAGAAATTATTTCCTATTATCTAACCTAAATCTTCCTTGCTGCAGATTAAGCCCATTACTTCTTGTCCTACCTTCAGTGGATAATTGTTAACAAGATTGCTTCAGCTAGTTCCTTAAGTATCCTAGGATGAATTTCATCTGCTCTGTTTGCTTGAATGCATCTAACATATCTAAATATTCTTCAACCTGTTCTTTCCCTAGTTTGACTTGCATTCCTTCCCCCTGGTTGTCAATAATTGTGTCGAGTATCTGGTCAGCGTTAACCTTTTTAGTGAAGACTGAAGCAAAATAGGCATTAAGCACCTCAGCGTTCTTGATGCCATCAGTTCTTAGCTCTCCTTCCCCACTAAGTAGAGGACCTACACTTTCCTTCATCTTTCTCTTACTCCTGATGTATTTAAGGCTACGTCTACACTACCTGCCCGGATCGGCGGGTAGAAATCGATATAGCAGGGATCGATGTATCGCGTCTCGTCTGGACGCGATACATCGATCCCCGAACGCGCTCCCATCGACTCCGTAACTCCAGCAGGGCGAGCGGAGTTAGCGGAGTCGACGGGGGAGCCGCGGACGTCGATCCCGCGCTGCGAGGACGCGAGGTAAGCGCGGGTAATTCGAAATAGGATACTTCGACTTCAGCTACGCTATTCTCGTAGCTGAAGTCGCGTATCTTATTTCGATCCCCGCCCCTAGTGTGGACCAGCCCTAAGTAACTTCTTCTTGTTGCCTTTTATGTCCCTTGCTAGGTGTAACTCATTTTGTGCCTTAGCCTTTCTGATTTTGGTCCCTACACACTTGTGCTGTTCTTAATAGGAGCATTGCCAGCAGATCGAGGGAAGTGATTATTTCCCTCTATTCGGCACTGGTGAGGCCACATCTGGAGTACTGCGTCCAGTTTTGGGGCCCCCACTACAGAAAGGATGTGGACAAACTGGAGAGAGTCCAGTGGTGGGCAACGAAAATGATCAGGGGGCTGGGGCACATGACTTACGAGGAGAGGCTGAGGGACCTGGGCTTGTTTAGTCTGCAGAAGAGAAGAGTGAGGCGGGATTTGATAGCAGCCTTCAACTACCTGAAGTGAGGTTCCAAAGAGGATGGAGCTCGGTTGTTCTCAGTGGGGGCAGATGACAGAACAAGGAGCAATGGTCTCAAGTTGCAGTAGGGGAGGTCTAGGTTGGATATTAGGAAACACTATTTCACTAGGGGAGTGACGAAGCACTGGAATGGGATACCTAGGGAGGTGGTGGAATCTCCATCCTCAGAGGTTTTTAAGGCACGGCTTTACAAAGCCCTGGCTAGGATCATTTAGTTGGTGTTGGTCCTGCTTTGAGCAGGGGGTTGGACTAGATGACCTCCTGAGGTCTCTTCCAACCCATATCTTCTATGATTCTATAACTGCTGGCTCTTTTGAACTGATTTTTTCCCTTAGATATTCTTCCCATCGGCCCTTAACTACCAGTTATCTGAGTTTGTTAGTCTGCTTTTTTGAAGTCCATTATCCTTATTTTGCTGCTCTCACTCCTTTCTTTCCTTAGAATCATGAAATCCATCTTTTCATGATCACTGTCACTCAAATTGCCTTTCACCTTCAGATTCGCAACCAATTCCTCCCTGCTGGTCAGAATCAAGTCTGAAATGGCTGTGCCCCTGGTTACTTCCTCCACTTTCTGGAACAAAAACTTGTCCTGAATACATACAGAGAACTTATTGGAGATTTTGTGTTTTGCTGTATTACTTTACCAACAGATGTCTGTTGTTAAAGTCCCCCATTACTAGCAGATCCTGTGTTTTGGATATTTTTGTTATGTTTTAGAAATGCCTCATCCACCTCCTCTTCCTGATTTGGTGGTCTATAGTAGTATCTCCTTCCCCCCCCCCCCCCCCCCCCCCCCCCCCCCCCCCCCCCCCCCCCCTCCCCCCCCCCCCCCCCCCCCCCCCCCCCCACACACACACACCATGACATGAACCCTATTTGTTTAACCCTTTTAATTTTACCCAGAGACTCTCAACTGGTCTGCCTCCTCCCTCCTTCTGGACCACTTCTCCCTGTGAGCTCCCCTCCTTCCTGGGACTGACGATGCCTGTCAGTCACATGCTCTTGTGAGTCAGTGTTTCTGTGGTAATAACGTCAGCCCCCAGGCTGCATATGACTGTGGCTCATCTGCATGTGTGGAGCCAAGTGTTTTGCTTTAGGGTGGAAAAATATAATATGCTGATCCAGGATGTCTGCCTAACCTCTAACACTCAGAGCAGGGTCTAGAATCACTGAGGGGGGAGGCCATGATATTACTGGATTTTTCTTTCTGTTTAGTGGTGCAACATTAGCTCATCAGCACTTCAGTTGTGTTTACACAGAATGTTCGCAGCAGCAGCAGCTTGGCTGCTAAGGCAGTGACGGGCACACTCGGTCCACTGTCTGGCTCTTAGTAATATCCTTACCTGTAGCGCTGTAGGAAAAGGAATTGGGCTAAGACTGACTGCGCCCTCTGTGGGTCATATTCACCCATTGTAAAATACAAGATTGCTTGGGGGTTATTTACATTTTGCATGGGGGGAATCAGGCCCAGAGGTGAGTTAGAGCTTCACCACTTCAGTTTTGGAGTTTCATAAGAGTACATCTCATTGTGTGGGGGGATTCAGGTGGGGACGGGAGCTCTTCCCCTGTGACACACAGTATACAGAGTGGCCAGAGCTCCCTCTCATGCCCTATGAGAGGGAACGTGCTAGTATGAGTGGCCTAGAGCTTAGCTCAACTGTGAAGTGAGCGAGTTCTTGGTCCTGTCTTCTTCTCCTGCGGGGGGTGGGGGGAGTCCTGGATGCAGGAATCTTTTAGGTACATTTCCACTCCACAATTTCACGGAGTAGCCTGAGGAGCAGCCAGTTGGAACCCTCTGTGCTTGGGGAGTGGGAGCAGGTGCGCTGACTTAGCAATACAATGGCAAATGGTTTTTTCTTCCTGTTTAATGGATATTTACAGGGAACAGGAATTTCCTTTTCTGAGCTGGATTGCTCCTTACTTGTGTTTCTGCACAGCAGAGAACTGTGAGAGGTGGAGGATACATAGCCATGCACCCAAAGGAGGTGCGATCAGCTGTGCTGAGCTGGGGTTGAGGCAGGGACTCAAGGCTGCATTACTGGTCAGTATCATTAACTTGCCTTGTCCTTATAAATAAAGTTTGAAATTATCCCTCTCTTCAACCTAAAGCCTATGCTGTAGCTCGTGTGTTTCAATGATCTGAGCACAGAAAGAAAAACAGTAATTTGTGAATTCTCTCAGGTTCTATCACTGCCTCTATCTATGATATTAGACAAGTCACTTCCTCTCTCTGTACTTCAGTTTTCCTTTCTGTAATATGGGAATAAGAATACCTAACTCACAAAGGGTTGTAAACCTCAATCAATGATCAAAGAATTTTTGAAATGCAAAACACTTATTACTTTATAACACTATTTATTATTATTATTACCAGTCATAAGTATCATAGTGTGAAAGCTCCATTAAACAGACTTCCAAAAGTCTCACACTTAACTGGCCTTCATTTATATTCCCATAGGAAATGGGATCCTTATTCTACAGGACAGTTTTAAAATATTTTTTTTAGACATTACTTCAGCACCAAATTATTTTATGGTTTAAAAACTTACTCCTGGGGGAATTTTGCACCAAAAAATTAAAAATGCTGCACCAAAAATTTAAAAATTCTGCACACAATATTTTAAAATTCTGTAATAGTATGCATATTTTATTTGTCAAAATAATGCAATATAATTACTCTGGTTTCAATTATTTCGGTAATTTATTTAAACTACAATAGAATGGGAGTGGGGAGCATTGGAGGAAATCCCCAAACCTCTTGCCTAATGGTAATGTATCTAGGTTTGACCCTTTATTTCTAGTTATTAGTCAACAAATATATGCAGCCATATGCTCAGTGTTACATCATAGCCAACTGAAGAGCAAGTGAGGGCTGGGGAATCAAACTCACAATTTATACTGGCTACTGACCATCTCCAGAAACGTCAGTAGCAAACAGTTCATGGACCACATTTTCATAGGAATTTTTTTCAGTCCAAAAATTTAGACCAGTTCTAATCACTAAAGCACCATAGGCATTTATAAGGCCATACTGTTCTTTACAAAAACAACAAGGAGTCCGGTGGCACCTTAAGGCTAACAGATGTATTTGGGCATAAGCTTATGCCCAAATACATCTGTTAGACTTTAAGGTGTCACCGGACTCCTTGTTGTTTTTGTGGATACAGACTTAACACGGCTACCCCCTGATACTTGACTGTTCTTTACGCCACTCTGGCAATGTAAAGGAGCCTTAAAACTTTAACACCTGTTTTATACTCCTGGGGGAATTCACTAAGACAATGGGAACAATTCACTAAGCAGGCAGGCTGCTACATTCTGCTCTGAGGGGAACAGAGCTTGCCCCACGCTTACCTCCTCAGAAACACCCCGAAGCCCTTCCCCTCCATGCAAAATGTGCTGCAATAGTGAGCAGGAAGGATAGTGTGTGTGTCTCGCGTGCACACACACACACTGCCCACTCTCCCCCGCCGGTGATTTACATTTCTACCAACTG
Source organism: Platysternon megacephalum (assembly GCA_003942145.1). NCBI lineage: Eukaryota > Metazoa > Chordata > Testudines > Platysternidae > Platysternon > Platysternon megacephalum. Next base: position 4,051,518 of record QXTE01000145.1, read on the forward strand.
CTCTGGGTGCCCAAACAAACCAGCCTGCACTGCCAGGGATCAGCGCGTGACCGCTCTTGTGCCTTTTCTGTTGCTTCCCTGTCAGAACTCATTCTTCTGCAGGGAAGCAAAGAAATCTGCGGGGGACATGAATTCTGTGCACATGCCATGACAGAGAATTCCCTCGGGATTAAAAACTATTATACTTGTATGTCTCATACAAACAAAGCCATGCATGCCATATGCACAGCACATCTGAAAGGAGACAGATGTCTTTATACTCTGAGCTAAGTGTGGCGTTTGTGGGTTAGTTGATTCTCGCATACCAGAACTATTACTGCTCTTTTGCTTACGCCCTAGATTTCCACCATGGAATGAAGCACATATTTCTGTTATAATATTCAGTGGATGCCCCTTCTGAAACACAGATGTTTTAGTTTAAAGATTTATTTTAAATGCTTGAAGATTACATAGTACTAAATACTTAGGCCCAGATTTAGGTTCCAAGTCCCGGTTTTGGCTCCATTGCGATCCACAAAACTTCCACGAAATCCTGTAGGTGCCTAAATTCACCCAGTGCCAAAGTCTTCAGGGTAAAAATTCCCAAGGTGCCTAAGTTTCTGCCTCTGAGCATGTGCATTGCTGCTTCCCTCCAGGCATCCAAATGCCTATCTCCATCCTAAGCCTCCGCGTGATCCATGAGCCAGACAGGCAGTCAGCCGCGTAAGTCACGTGCAGGGCCCACGCTGTGGTAAGTGTGCCCAGAGGCCACCTGCCAGACAGAGTTTCATTCAAAATCTGGCTGAAGGAGGAAGTTGCGGTGCTGTGTAAGTACTTGGTACACCATGGAACAGTCATTGGGCGAGTGAGTGAGAGAGAGAGTGTGACTCTATAGCCAGGTGGCTCGGGCACCCACTTGTGAGGTAGGAGGCCCTGAGTCCAGTCCCCTACTCTTGACTCTTTCATTATTGATCCACAGCAGAACCCCAGCTTCAGCAGCACAGGTTGAGGGAGCCCCACATCAGAATACCACATAATTCAGTGGTTATCACACTCACCTAGGATGTGGGAGACCCAGGTTCAATTCCTCTCTTGGCTTGAGGGGAGAGAGGATTTGAACAGGGGTCTCCCTTCTCCCCCTTAAGTGGAGGATGGAAAAATCTAGTTCTCCCACATCCCAGGTGAGTGCTCTGAACAGTGGGCTGAAAAGCCTGGCTTTTCCTCCTCCTGTGTACCCCCTCTTCTCCCCCCTCCCCATTTTGTGTGGGCAAGGCAGGCACCTAACACATTCCCACAAGAAACTATTTAGGCACCTAAGCCACCTGACACCAGGTGGAATCACTAAACAGAGACTGGCGCCTCCCTGCAGCCTGGACTTAGGCACTTATCTCCATTGGAGGAGTGGAGGTTGGCATACCCCTTTTGTCAGCATCGGCTAGCCTTGGTTAGCGTAGGCAGCTCCCTGCCTAGCATGCTGGCTTTTTGTGGCTTGCAGTCTAAGATGCCCCTCTCTCTCCATTCATTGTACAGGGAACCTAGGTGCCTAACTCAGGCTTTGTGGATTGCAGTGAGATGCCGTGAAAATCACAGATGCGCAACAGGTGCCGTGACTCTTAAGTGTTACAAAGTCTGAGTCCTTCTGTGCATCCAGGTATTAATAACCGTTTTTAATTTTGAAAAGGAAGATGGATCTGAGGACTCTTGTTGTCAAGAGGAATGGTTTTGTGTGTTTTTGACACCTAGTGTTTTTTAGCTGTAGATTTCAAAGCACTTTGCATAGGTGGGTCAGAATGATTTTCCCACAGTATAGAAAGGGAAGCTGAGACACAGACAGAGGAAATAACTTACCAAAGGTAAGGTAAGGCAAGGTAGGTGGCTAGCTGGATTTAGAAGCCAAATCTCCTGACTTCCAGCCTCATACCGTGTCTGCTGAACTATGCTGCTTCCCCAGTTTCACTGCCTGTCTAGAACTGGAGCCAATTGGTGACTCTGTGTCACAGCTCAGGGCAACTGCACTTGTATTTCCCCTCAGTGCTCCCTCAAGGGCACCTACTCTAGGCTCCCTGCGCCTTAGCTGTCACTTCTCTTGGTGGACACACATGCCTCGTTCCCTCCTGACCAGGGTTTTTCCAAGCTGCAGAGTTCCCCCCCACACTGTGATATTTCCAGCAAGCCAGACTGCCTAAACAGGCCAGCGTCTGGCCTTTGCTTTCTCTCCACAGGCTATGAACAGCTGCAATTGCCAGCAGTTACAGGTTACCACCAGCTCTTCCTGGTAGCAGTCAGTCCTTTAAACCGCACACGGGGGTTTTATGATTATGAGTTCATAACAGCCTTTAGCTCAGAATAGTTCAGTCTCTCCTTAATACAGCTTGGGCCTTTGATCGTGAGACTCTGGGTACAGGTGATCAGCAGAAAATGGTCCTCTCCTCAGGGTGTAGCTTCAAAAGTCTGGGTTTGTGGCATAACTGGAGGTGGAGAATTTGCTTTCACCTCCCCCTGGAGATACCCCAGGCAAACTACTTGATACTGTTTGTCCCAAAAGTTCATTCTTGTCTGGCACATTATTAAATACAGTCAGTTGAAGGTCATAACACTTCCCAGGGTTCATATCACATCTCCCCCCTAGAGAGAGAACATACAGGCCCAGCCCACAATACCGTAATACATAATCTTTGTATTTAAAACACTGGATCCCAAAGATACTTCATTCAGTAAGGTTTTTCAGGGATATTGTAGGAAATTGTCACATCTGTTACATCTTGCTTTATGGAACGTCTCACATTTTAGCCATTACGTTTTTGAGAAACATGAAGAGCAACATGTCCAGAGACACTGCAACAGTGTGACCTGTACCGTGTCTTAGAAACACTAACAGTGGAACTCATGGGTTCCAGACTTTACATCTGCCTTGAATAACTAGTAAAACCCTCTCCTTTTTTTTATTTTCTTAAGGTGAAGCTTCAGGTGGAAGAAAAAGAAGGGAAGAAATTTGAGGTCTTCACTGCTGTGGAGTTTAAAACTCAGCTGGTTGCTGGAATAAACTACTTCATCAAGGTACAGGGCAGTGGGGAACGGGTTCTCAGTTTGAATTTTATATGCGTAGTATCTTATACTTGATTCTTGTTCAATTAGTTAATTACTGTACAAAGAGGTTCCTGTGATTTGGCCCTTAGAATGGGTGTCACAGAGGGACTGGCCCCTTTAAGAGGGAATGGGGTCCAGCACACCTATTGCTCATCAGCTAACCCCCCATTTGGGCTTAAAAGAGGGCACTTGGGCCCTGAGGAGGGAGAGGTGAGATCGCCAGGTGAGAACTGTTTGAGACCATGGGAGGGGGAGGGGGAGAGAGAGACCCACGCACACACACAGAGAGAAACAGGAAGCAGCAAGGAAGAGCTGGCAGGAGTTGCTTGGCAGAGAGCTGAGTTTAGAAGAAGAGCAGTAACTATGAGCTGCTGGTGAGATTGGAGGAAGGCTGTTGGTGAGAGGAGACCAAAGCTAGGGACCCCTGACAAGCAGAAGCCTCAGGCAGTGTCCCCTAGGAAAAGGGGAAGATCTGGCCCAGTCAGGGGAAATTGAGCCCAGAAGTTGAGGGTTTTTGCAGGAGGGTGGATTCCCCTGAGTGGAGAGGGGTAGGTCTGACAGGCAGGTTGGCCTGGAGGAGTGGAATGCTGGAAGAGAGGGAGCCCTCGGGGTGAAGACCTGAGTGAAAGGCTGTCGGAGGACTGGTCACTCTCAGGCAAAGAGGCCTGGAAAGGGGGACCCTGGATTGGGGCAAAAGGAACTGGGAACAAAGTGTTCCCAGGTGGTGTCTTGCTGGTAGTGTCCCTGGAGAGGGAGAAGGAAAAACCCACTGTATGTTAGTTCATTGTGGACCCAAACGAGCCACTCTTCCCTGTAGTGACACCATGCAACAACCATGTTATGATGATGAAGGCGTTTTAGTGTTTGTGGTCCCAGATTAGATTAGAGCACCTCACTGCATTAATAAATTAACACCACCCCTTCCAGGTAAACAAGTCTGATTATCCTTGTTTTACAGAGGGAAACAACCTTTCTGTGCCTGAGTGACTTGCCCCAAGGCCACACAATGAATGTGTGAAAGAGCCAGGGAGTGAGCTCATGACTCCTAATCTGTGCCCCAACAAGAAGACAGCCCCCTCTTCCCTTCCCCCAACCCAAAACACACACACGCTAAAATGTCCTGTCCCTGGAAGGCTTTTATTCCGTGGAACTTACTGCCCCTTTCTTCTTACCTTTCAGGTCCATGTTGGCAATGAGGAGTTCTTGCACTTGCGGGTGTTCAAAAGCCTTCCTCATGAGAACAAACCTCTGAGCCTCTCCAGTTATCAGAGCAGCAAGACTAAGCATGATGAGCTGACTTACTTTTAGGGGCTCTTTGGAAGAGCTTCTCTCAATTTTTTTTTTATAGGCTACAAAGTGATGTTTCCTATACCAATGAATAGAATGAAAATGCATTTAAAAATCTTGTCTGAAAAATCAATTCCTTTTCTAGAGTTCCCTCCCTCCTCAGTATCCTAAAGAAAGGACCTGATTCTCCTCTCACTTACACTAGTGTAAAACAAGCGTAGTTCCATTTAAATCAATGGATTTACGCCGGCATAAATTCCATGTAAGTGACTAGGGAATCATGCCCATAGAATCTGTTGTGAGCTAAAGAGAAAAGGGAGTGTAACCAATACAACTGTGACATAGAGCAGTATAAGAATTAGAATTTCTTCTAGCCCTGTTACAGAATGCAATGTTACTCAATAAATTGTAAAGAACAAACACATGTTATTGTTAGGGAACTAAAGATGGAGGTTTACAACACTGGAGCAAACTTGAAAAAGTGAAAAGAAATAGGATCATAGTAATTTGAAATAGAAGCTCTTCCTAGGCGATCAAATCCACCCCCCTGCAAGGATATGATATAGTTCTCAATAGAGGACATGTCAGATATGACAGTGCTTCTTCACCAGATCTTAACCAAAAGTCCTTGTAAGGCATTAAAACCACATAGGCACTTCTAAACAGATAATATTTCTACGGAAGGTACAGGTTGTATTTAGCAGGTGTTTCACTCTGTTCTCTTAGCTGTTGTTGAAGATGTATGTGTTGATTTGGATTGTTTTATTTATAAGGGCCATTTTCCTCACAGCCCCAAGAAAGGGCAATCTCCCTGACAGACCAGCTGCCATTGAAGTGCAGATTAAAAGTGCTATATAAGAGCTAAGTATTATTATTTATTAACTGGTTGAACAAAGGTTATGCTATATTTGTAGCATGCTAGCTCAATCAGAGCTAGCCCAGATATGTCTCCTCATGCTGGGAATTGCACCTCCAGCTCGAAAAGTGGACATCGAGTGGAAGAATCATAAGATTCCCCTGAGAAGAAGCCTAACACCTGAGGGAGGGGTGCATTCAGAGAGACCCAAAAGGCAACAGAGGTGCAACTAGCCCTGTGACCATGACAGTACCTAAGTATGGACTTAGGAGCCTAACTTTAGGTAGTCACTTTTGAAAACCTTGACCCCAGCAAGTAGCAACTGTGGTAAAAATAAGTTTTGAAGGACATACAAGAGGAGATTTTTCAAAGAACAGATGGCAGTTAAGAATCTAACTCGCATTGAAAATTTCTCCCAAGAGTTTGAAAGATTTACAGTATGGAAAAAGGCCGTAAGGTGGTGTGCTTCTTTAGCTGCTATGAGTTGATTGGCACAGAAATGGATTCAATGGAAATGGAGTGAAATGTGTTGTAAAATATCTGGATAGTCAGAAAATTCAGCTGGCTATGAGAGAAAGCAGGAGGGTCTATGAAGCTCTCATCAGGAGCAGGGAAAGGCTGATGTTTAATACTGTTGATTTAATAAGCTAGAAAACCCTGGGATATATAGGGTACAGAGCATTGTTGGAAAACAAACTTCATTTCAGTATCCATCCCGCAGAAATGGTGCTGCCAAGATCCAGAGCATATTGGGGTGAGGAGAAGGAACTTACTGACTGAGAGGAAATTTTTTAACCTTGATTACAAAGGAGGATTCAGAAATTTCTGAGATTCGTATGAATAGTACTTCATATCCATACCTGTCTCTTCCAACATGTCCATTTAAGTGGGCGCTGATAACTATTTCCTGGAATTTGCTGATGAGCAGTGCCTAACATTTCTCAGAAACTTGTCTTCTCATCCTCCCCACAGCCAGATTGGGATGCATATGCACTAACTATGTTTAGCAAGCCATATTCAAAAGCCAGCTTGACCATCCTTAACCTGATTCTATTTACTGTCAGCCTCTTTCCTTTATTTTACTCTTAAGGGCTATGCCTACTCCATGTCTTGAGTTGGAGCCCCTGCAGTATTTTGTATTCTTCGCCAATCACTTTGGCCTTTTCCCCTTTCTGTTTTGTTTCCTGGATGTATGCTGTCTGTATCTTCCTCTTCAGTGTCTCTGCTGGGTCCATGCTACAGCCAGTTAGTGTGCCGACATTCCAGCTTGCCTGTCTGATCTTAGTTTTCTGGGGAGCTTCTTTAACTGCACACGTCCAAAGCTGTACCATAGCCCTGGCCAACTTTCCACCACACTTGGGCGGGGGCACTGTGCATCGTTTCTAGAATACCCCTCATTTTCTTGATTCATTTCAGGACTCCGTGTCAATTTATGTAATTTTTTGCTGCCAACCTGATGCCAACTCTCTTCCTTTTTCAACTGGGCTTGGAATTGGTTCTGGCAGAGGAAAAGTATTCACATGAAGTTCATGGATCTGAAAAAAGCCTCTGACTGAGTTCCAAGGGAAGTCATCTGGTGGTGCATGAGGAGGAAGATTGTGCAGAACTTGTGCAGCTTATTGAAGCCATATATGTAGGTGCAACACCAACAATCAGAACTTGCGGTGCTGAAACACATGAACTATCATTAAAGGTTGGAGTGCATAAGGGATCAGCATAGAGCCCTTGTTTATCCTGGTCCTAGATACCCTCACAAGAAACATACAGAAGGAGGCACCTTGGTGCATGTTGTTTGAAAATGAAATTCTATGCAGTGAGGAGAGGATCTTGATAAATGGAGAGATGTATTGGAGAGACATGAGCTCAAAATAAGCAGAGGAAAAACAGTATAGGGCAGGAGCGGGCAAACTGTTTGGCCTGAGGGCCGCATTGGGTTTCGGAAATTGTATGGAGGGCCAGTAAGGGGAGGCTGTGCCTCCCCAAACAGCCAGGTGTGGCCCATCCCCCGCTCTCTATCCAACCCCGCTTCTCGCTCCTTGACAGCCCCCCCGGACTCCTGCCCCATCCACCCCCCTGCTCCCTGTCCCCTGACAGCCTCCAGAACCCCTGCCTCTGACTGCCCCCCCATCCAACCCCTCCTCTCATTCCTGACTGCCCCCCCCCAGAACCCCTGCCCTATCCAACCACCCCTTCTCCCTGTCCCCTGACTGCCCCCAGAACCCCTGCCCCTGACTGCCCCCTGCCACCCCATCCAACCCCTCCTCTCCTTCCTGACTGCCCCCCTGGGATCGCTGCCCCCATTCAACACCTGTGGTCCCTGACCCCTATCCACACCCCCTCCCCCGACCATCACTTCAAACTCCTCTGCCCTCTATCCACCCCCACACACACACTCCCTGCCCCCTTACTGCGCTACAGCCGTGCTGCCCAGAGCACCAGGACAGGAAGCTCGCCACCGCGTAGCACAGAGCACCAGGTCAGGCCGGGCTCTGCAGCTGCGCTGCCCCAGGAGCTCGCAGCCCCACTGCCCAGAGCATTGCGCCAGCGGCGGAGTGAGCTGAGGCTGCCGGGGAGGGGGAACAGCAGGGAAGGGGCTGGGGGATAGCTTCCTGGGGCAGGAGTTCAGGGGCCCAGCAGGAGGGTCCCGCGGGCCGTAGTTTGCTCATCTCTGGTATAGGGTGTGTAATTTCAATAATGTGAACACTGAAGAATTCTCCTTGAAACTAGATTGGCAGACAGTACTGAAAATGCAAAGTTTCAAGTATCTGGGTTCCAGAATCTGGGGACGTGAAGGAGAATAGTAGAGCTAGGATAATAAATGCCTGGCTCTAATGGAAAGAGATAAGCGGTGCAGAATATGACAGGAAGAAATCAATAAGATTAATAGGGAAAGTCTATAAAACGGTGGTCCTTCCAGTTTTAATGTATGGCACTCAGTGTTGGGCAACAAAGAAGAAACACGAGTAAGTGATCCACAGAAATTCAAATGCTGAGATGGACAAGTGGCATAAGCAAGAAAGAGTACATGGAGAATGTGTGTGTTACAGACATGCTCAAAGTAACATCCATAAACAAAAAAATGAGGGGGTGGAGGGTCAGATGGTTTGGTCATGTATAGAATCATAGAATAATAGAATATCAGGGTTGGAAGGGACCTCAGGAGGTCATCTAGTCCAACCCCCTGCTCAAAGCAGGACCTAATCCCACCTAAATCATCCCAGCCAGGGCTTTGTCAAGCCTGACCTTAAAAACCTCTAAGGAAGGAGATTCCACCACCTCCCTAGGTAACCCATTCCAGTGCTTCACCACCCTCCTAGTGAAAAAGTTTTTCCTAATATCCAATCTAAACCTCCCCCACTGCAACTTGAGACCATTACTCCTTGTTCTGTCATCTGGTACCACTGAGAACAGTCTAGATCCATCCTCTTTGGAACCCCCTTTCAGGTAGTTGAAAGCAGCTATCAAATCCCCCCTCATTCTTCTCTTCTGCAGACTAAACAATCCCAGTTCCCTCAGCCTCTCCTCATAACTCATGTGCTCCAGCCCCCTAATCATTTTTGTTGCCCTCCGCTGGACTCTTTCCAATTTTTCCACATCCTTCTTGTAGTGTGGGGCCCAAAACTGGACACAGTACTCCAGGTGAGGCCTCACCAATGTCGAATAGAGGGGAACGATCACGTCCCTCGATCTGCTGGCAATGCCCCTACTTATACAGCCCAAAATGCCGTTAGCCTTCTTGGCAACAAGGGCACACTGTTGACTCATATCCAGCTTCTCGTCCACCGTAACCCCTAGGTCCTTTTCTGCAGAACTGCTGCCTAGCCACTCGGTCCCTAGTCTGTAACAGTGCATGGGATTCTTCCGTCCTAAGTGCAGGACTCTGCACTTGTCCTTGTTGAACCTCATCAGGTTTCTTTTGGCCCAATCCTCTAATTTGTCTAGGTCCCTCTGTATCCTATCCCTACCCTCCAGCGTATCTACCACTCCTCCCAGTTTAGTGTCATCTGCAAATTTGCTGAGAGTGCAGTCCACGCCATCCTCCAGATCATTAATGAAGATATTGAACAAAACCGGCCCCAGGACCGACCCTTGGGGCACTCCGCTTGAAACCGGCTGCCAACTAGACATGGAGCCGTTGATCACTACCCGTTGAGCCCGACGATCTAGCCAGCTTTCTATCCACCTTATAGTCCATTCATCCAGCCCATACTTCTTTAACTTGCCGGCAAGAATACTGTGGGAGACCGTATCAAAAGCTTTGCTAAAGTCAAGGAATAACACATCCACTGCTTTCCCCTCATCCACAGACCCAGTTATCTCCTCATAGAAGGCAATTAGGTTAGTCAGGCATGACTTGCCCTTGGTGAATCCATGCTGACTGTTCCTGATCACTTTCCTCTCCTCTAAGTGCTTCAGAATTGATTCCTTGAGGACCTGCTCCATGATTTTTCCAGGGACTGAGGTGAGGCTGACTGGCCTGTAGTTCCCCGGATCCTCCTTCTTCCCTTTTTTAAAGATGGGCACTACATTAGCCTTTTTCCAGTCATCCGGGACCTCCCCCGATCGCCATGAGTTTTCAAAGATAATGGCCAATGGCTCTGCAATCACATCCGCCAACTCCTTTAGCACCCTCGGATGCAGCGCATCCGGCCCCATGGACTTGTGCTCGTCCAGTTTTTCTAAATAGTCCCGAACCACTTCTTTCTCCACAGAGGGCTGGTCACCTTCTCCCCATACTGTGCTGCCCAGTGCAGCAGTCTGGGAGCTGACCTTGTTCGTGAAGACAGAGGCAAAAAAAGCATTGAGTACATTAGCTTTTTCCACATCCTCGGTCACTAGGTTGCCTCCCTCATTCAGTAAGGGGCCCACACTTTCCTTGACTTTCTTCTTGTTGCTAACATACCTGAAGAAACCCTTCTTGTTACTCTTAACATCTCTTGCTAGCTGCAACTCCAAGTGTGATTTGGCCTTCCTGATTTCACTCCTGCATGCCTGAGCAATATTTTTATACTCCTCCCTGGTCATTTGTCCAATCTTCCACTTCTTGTAAGCTTCTTTTTTGCGTTTAAGATCAGCAAGGATTTCACTGTTTAGCCAAGCTGGTCGCCTGCCATATTTACTATTCTTTCTACACATCGGGATGGTTTGTTCCTGCAACCTCAATAAGGATTCTTTAAAATACAGCCAGCTCTCCTGGACTCCTTTCCCCCTCATGTTATTCTCCCAGGGGATCCTGCCCATCAGTTCCCTGAGGGAGTCAAAGTCTGCTTTTCTGAAGTCCAGGGTCCGTATTCTGCTGCTTTCCTTTCTTCCTTGTGTCAGGATCCTGAACTCGACCATCTCATGGTCACTGCCTCCCAGGTTCCCATCCACTTTTGCTTCCCCTACTAATTCTTCCCGGTTTGTGAGCAGCAGGTCTAGAAGAGCTCTGCCCCTAGTTGGTTCCTCCAGCACTTGCACCAGGAAATTGTCCCCTACACTTTCCAAAAACTTCCTGGATTGTCTGTGCACCGCTGTATTGCTCTCCCAGCAGATATCAGGGTGATTAAAGTCTCCCATGAGAACCAGGGCCTGCGATCTAGTAACTTGTGCTAGTTGCCGGAAGAAAGCCTCGTCCACCTCATCCCCCTGGTCTGGTGGTCTATAGCAGACTCCCACCACGACATCACCCTTGTTGTTCACACTTCTAAACTTAATCCAGAGACTCTCAGGTTTTTCTGCAGTTTCATACCGGAGCTCTGAGCAGTCATACTCCTCTCTTACATACAATGCAACTCCCCCACCTTTTCTGCCCTGCCTGTCCTTCCTGAACAGTTTATATCCATCCATGACAGTACTCCAGTCATGTGAGTTATCCCACCAAGTCTCTGTTATTCCAATGACATCATAGTTCCTTGACTGTGCCAGGACTTCCAGTTCTCCCTGCTTGTTTCCCAGGCTTCTTGCATTTGTGTATAGGCACTTAAGATAACTCGCTGATTGTCCCGCTTTCTCAGTCTGAGACAGGAGTCCTCCCCTCTTGCACTCTCCTGCTCGTGCTTCCTCCCGGTATCCCATTTCCCTACTTACCTCAGGGCTTTGGTCTCCTTCCCCCGGTGAACCTAGTTTAAAGCCCTCCTCACTAGGTTAGCCAGCCTGCTTGCGAAGATGTTTTTCCCTCTCTTCGTTAGGTGGAGCCCGTCTCTGCCTAGCACTCCTTCTTGGAACACCATCCCATGGTCGAAGAATCCAAAGCCTTCTCTCCGACACCACCTGCGTAGCCATTCGTTGACTTCCACAATTCGACGGTCTCTACCCAGGCCTTTTCCCTGCACAGGGAGGATGGACGAGAACACCACTTGCGCCTCAAACTCCTTTATCCTTCTTCCCAGAGCCACGTACAGCACAGTCCTGACAACTATATGGGTAAAACAGTCCAACAGATCAAAATTGATGGGGGAAAAAGACAGAGGCTGACCCAACAAGAAGTGGTGAGATGTTGTCATAAAGGAAGGCATGTTAGCATGTAGTGTGATAGAGGATATGGCACTTTGGAGGGAGAGGACTTGTAGAGTGGGCCCCCTTTGATGGGATTAACAGAGGAAGAAAAGAGCCCTTCTTCGTTTGTTGGTGTAATGAGATTTCAGAATAAGTCGGAACTAATTTGTGGCTCAAATTCTGAAGTCAGGAATGTTCTGTATTCTAAGAGGAACCCAAGGAAGCTGGGTCATCTGCGCTGCAGACCTTTTTCAGAAAATAATAACCGAATGCAGGCCATATATCACATTGTGTATGTGTGTATTATACTCTGTACTGTCTATATTCCTAAAGCGGGGAAATTATGTTCGTGTGATCTTGGCCTCTGTGCACTGTAAAACAAAGTATTCAATGCTAAGGAAATATTGTTGCATACACAAGACAAATTCTAGCACATGACTGGCTCACTTGTCATGTGACTGTTTTCAACTAATGTTTGAAATTGGTGAGTAATGCTCACTAATCATATCTCACATGTAACTATCAGCACTCTGGCTGCAGCTGAGATCAGAAAAAATTATCACTGCTGAGCCATTCAGGAAGAAGAGATTATTTGGCATGTGGTGTTTGTTTGGCTGTTCTTTGAGTGGCCCATCATATTTCTTTTTCTGTATACTTATCTTGATCTCCGTTGTAGGTTAGATTAATATGTATTGAAAAGTTGGTATTAAAGCGCCCCCTTGTGCTGATGTAATATAAACAATATGACATATAAATGAATCAGAGAAATTCTGGAAACAGGCATAGAAAGCAACATATGCCGGCATCCATATGTACCAACCACTGTGTTAGTTAATATCCGCTCCTGCAAAAGCTGTGTCTTACCTCATATCAAGATTATGGAAAATAAGTAACTATGACTCAAATGAACTTGGAGGAATTGTGACACAAAAGGTATCTTGAGACATATCCACTGTGACTTCCTCAGGACTCCTCTATTCTGGGAAATACTCCTCCCTTATTCTCAAGAAAAACTGGTTAATATCAGTGTTAAAGGGGAATTTATGGGGAATTCACAATACTCTGGATGCAGAGAAAGAAATGATTCCAGGATCAATGTTTCTACAAGGTAGCATACTCCTTACCTGCCCTTGCACACACAATGCTTTGTAAAAATCGGGTGTTGATGTCAAGAAAAATTACTATAAAAATGATATATGAAATATGGTGTGACAATCAGTTAGCTACTATGGATTTAACCAAGAGATGGTGGTAAACATCCTTGGATATGGAGTCACAGGAGAAGTCTGCTTCCATTACTGATTTTGTACATTTTGAGTTTAAGGTGCTTCCCTTCTAATTAATGCAAGAGCCATATTCCATAGGCTGGTTAATCAGGTATTACATGGGTTCCAGGACTTTGCTATCAGCTACGTAGATTACATCACTATATTTAGTGACACCAAGGAGGAGCACAAAGCACAGGTGGGGAAGGTATTGAGAAGCCTCAGGGAGGCAGGCCTCACACTCAAGATGTCAAAGTGTAGGCTGGTGCAGCAAAGATCCCTTACCTGGGTCATTGGGTGGGCAGAGGCACACATACCTAGCAGCTGTGCTACCTAGCAAAAAATGACAGGCAAACTGAGTAAGTTGCAAGGCTCAAACTCCACTTTCTGGAACAGTCCGTGAAGGTGTCATCTGATCCTGAGGAGGTCCTGCATCGGCTATTCTATTCCAACCTTACATTCAAGGCTGAGATGGCCTGGTCCACCCGACCTGGAATGTAATTGCTCATGTGGGCCTTACTGACCACTAGATCTATGTGCCCCCAGCACACTTGTGAGGCCTCGTGCATGCTCCCATTTAAAGCCCAATCTTTCCCACACCATGGCCTTGTTCTTGTTGACGAGTGTAAAACCAGCTTCAGATTCTGGTTGAGGGCTGTGTGGTCAGCAGAACTGGGCCTCGGGCGGGATCTGCTGGCATCCTGGGTCCATCTGTGGAGTGAGGAGGGACAGGCGTAGATGGTGCTGGTGGAGGGAGACTGTCAGCGGAATGCTATGCTGGTGATTGTTCTTACCAGCCATGGGAAGGGCATGGGGTGGGGTACTGACCTGTGGGAGATAGTTGAAGGCAAGCTTGCAGGGTGATGGTGGATGATGATGAAGTGGAGATAGATGTTGACTGTGAAGATGAAAATGATGGCAGCGCAGTTCAGGTGTGTGTGTGTGGGGGGGGAGGGGTGTCCTAGGAGAGAGTGCAACTGGGTAACATGCTACTTTTCAGTGATGCAGACCCTGAACAGAAACCCCGTGTGCACAACCTGAGGACTCGCACCTGAGTGATACATGAATTCCAGACAGCAGGAATAATCCTCAATCTTCTGGGATAGGGATGGAGTGGGAGGGGGAGAGTGGGGGCGACTGTAACCTTCTCTGCTCCATGTTGGCCTTTTTGGTTATAGCTGCTTACTGGACCATGCTTCTCTTTGGCGGCATGGGTTCATTTCTTCACCATCCTGCAATTCTGAGACCGGTTTAATATGAGTGGTATCCAAGGGAAAGAGTCAAGACCACATTATCTAAAAATCCAACCAACTCTGTGTCTAGTGCCCAGATCCTCAAAGATATCCAGGCCCCTGACTCCCACTGGCTACCTAAATACTTTGAGGATCTGGGCCTGGGGCCCTAACACTAGTGCCTCCCTGAGTGATGGCAACAGGGGCCACCCCTCAAATCAACACTTTATTTCACTCTCTTCCACCAGTGTCTCTCTCAAACCCCACCCACCTGCAGCTCGCCTAACGGGGGAGAGGAAGCCCAGCACAGTACGTTATGTGTCATTCTTTAGCTACACACCAAGATGTGGATTCCAGATCTACGGCTCGGGGTCTTGAAATAGACAACTGCTTAGGATATAAGACAGCACAGTTGAATGTGTAGGTGGTGCTGATGTCCCTGGAAGCATCAGGGAAATCGTAAATTCCTCAGTGCAGTTTATATACACTGGTGTATTGACGTCACTCTGAGCATCAAGTTGCACATTCACATAAGCTGCAAGTGTGTTTACTTGGGGATACAGAAGAATGTATTTACTGCACTGACTGAGAGAATTTTTCCATCCCGCAAAGGTTGGGAAATTTAACTATGGCAACAATTCCCACAACAATTGTATTTGGGCATTTTGACCTTGTATGTTAAAAGAGACACTGTCAACTTCTAATTTTTGTTTGCAGCCTTCTTGTAGCCATGTTGTTCCCAGGATGTAAGAGAGACAAAATAGCTGTAGTAATACCTTTTACTGGAGCAGCTTATGTTGGTGGAAGTTACAAGTTTTTGAGCTAACGGGTCAAGGAAAGGAAATCAGAGTGTCTGAGGGCTTGTCTACACTAGAAGCACTACAGCAGTGCAGCGGGTCTGGTGAAACGCTCTGTGTCAACAGGGGAGACTGTTATGTAAACATTTTTTGAAGTAGGCCATAAAGAGTTAGCAAGTAGGTATCGGTTACATGTTTGTAACTAGCCATGAAACAAGCGTCCCTATTAAATTAATGGTTTTTAGCGTCTAGCAGCATCATAAATTTAAGTTCCCAGGCTTTTCATTTGTAGGTGTGTGACGAAGCGGGACTGTTCTTAATGTTTCCTCTGAATACTGTGTGGGTGCCTCAGTTTCCCCTATGCAGTTCTTAAGTATCTAGGTGGTGGGATAAGGGTGTATGGTTGTTGCAGAGCGAAAGGCCAGTGTACATAAATGCCTGACACTTTGTCTCCTGGCAACTGATGGTCTGGGCCCCTGCTCTGCAAAGGTGCCAACTGAAGGTGTAGGAGACAAAGAGATCAGGTGACCTCCTAGCCCGGGAAAGGGACAAAGCCCAGGGGAGGAGGGGCTGGAGGGGTCTTTTCAGTTTGGAGCTGGCTGGGGAAACAGCGGGGTGCCCAGATGGGGCTCTGGCCCCCCTGGGGCCCCAGGATGGACCTAACTGAGGGGGTCCTGTTGTCTGTACCTGCAAGACCTGTTTTAGACCGTGTTCCTGTCATCTAATAAACCTCTGTTTTACTGGCTGGCTGAGAGTCACGTCTGACTGCGAAGTGGGGGTGCAGGACCCGGTGGCTTCCCCAGGACCCCGCCTGGGCGGACTCCCTGTGGGAAGCGCATGGAGGGGAATATGCTGAATGCTCCAAGGAGAGACCCAGGAGGTGAAGCCGTGTGAGCTTCTGGCCCTGAAGACAATCTGCTCCGAGGGAGAGGAGGCTCCCCAAAGTCCTGACTGGCTTTGTGGGGAGCAGTTCCAGAGCATCGCCCGGGGACTCCGTGACAAGGTGTTGTGCAGATTTCCTTTGACAAGGGGCATTGAAAGATCAGATATGGAGTGATGCCTTTGTGAAAAGTGTTCGCCTACAGGTGATATGGTGGTTTTGTCTATTATCATTTTTCTGTGTGAGTTCATTCAAAAGAATAGTGATTGTCTCCTTTCACCCACATAGCTGTTATTGGCACATTTGATGCACTGGATAAGGTACACCACATGCTGTGATAGGCATGTGTAGGACCCATTAGTTTTAAAAGGTGTGTTGTGGGTGATATTGATCATCGTAACAGTGGAGCTGTGTCTGCAGGTTTTGCATCTGTTGTTCTGGCAGGGTCTGGTGCCACTGTGAATTGGTGTCTCCTAGTCTGTAGGGAGCTTGCTTCTGATGATGAGTTTGGTGAGGTTTTGTGTGGGGGGGTTTCAAGGCCAGAAGTGGGGTTCAGGAAAGATTTTTCAGGATGTGGTCCCCATCAATTATGGGCTGTAATTGTTTGATGAAACCCAATGTATGGTTTCCAGTGTGGGATGATTGATGACAACTAGGGGTGTGTGGTTTTGTTTTCTGTGTTGAAGCAGTTTCTCCCTGGGTATTTGACTGGCCCTTTCCATGATGTGATCTACATCTCTGGTGGCATGTCCTTGTTTAGTGAAGATGGTGTTAAGAGTGTTTAGGTGTGTATCCCAGACTTTCTTTTCAGAGCATCTTCTGTGGTATCTGAGTGCCTGGCAGTAGATCAGATTTCTCGGTATGTCTGGGTGGTTGCTGGATCTGTGGAGGTAAGCGTGGTGATCCAAGGATTTCTCATGTATTACTGTTTGTAGGGTTCCATGGTTGAAGCTAATTGCATTGTCCTGGCAGTTAATGCTGGTGTGGGAGTGTTCTAGAGAGAATTTCCTGGATGGGTGGTAGCTGTTGAAGTTGTGGTGGAAATCTGAGGGAGTTTAAGTCGTTCGTCCAGAGGATGAACATATCGCTGGTGTATCTTGGGTATAATATTGGTTTTGTGGTACATTTTTCAAGAACGTACCTCAAGTTGGCCCATGAAGAGGCTGGCGTATTAGGGAGCCATCCTAGTACCCACAGCTGTCCCCCTCGTTTGGACAGTGTTTGTTGTTAAATATGAAGTTGCTGTGGGTGAGGATAAAATGGGTGAGTTTGGCTATAGGTGTTGGGTGCATTTCTTAGAGCTTTACATTATTTTGTGAGTATTTGAGGCAGGCAGTGATGCCATCATGATGAGGGGATGCTGATGTATAGGGAGGTGACATCCATGGTGGCAAGGATGGTGTTCTGCGGGAGGTTGTTAATGTTGCAGAGTTTCTGGAGAAACTTGGAAGTGTTTGGAAAAGCTTGCAGTGGTGAGCGGATTGAGGATGGTTTCTATGAGTCCTGATATTGCTTGAGTGAGAGTGCCATGGCCAGATACGATAGGTCTGTCTGGGTTCCCCTGTTTGGGTATCTTAGGAAGCATGTAGAAGTTCCATGGGGAGGATTTGAGGGAGGATGAGATTATAGAGTGTTTCTTAGAGTTGTTTGGGGAAAGATTTGACAGTGTCTTTAAATTCCAGTGTGAATTATGGTGTGGGGTGGTTTTTTACAGTAAGTGGTGTCAGAGACTTGTGTGTTGGTCTTGTTGACAAAGTTATCTCGATTAGGGACTACAAGAGTGCCACCCTTTGTCTACTGGTTTGATCACTATCTGGTGGTTGGATTTCAGGGACTTATATACCCTGGGCACTACAGAGACTGCGGTGGATGTAATGCATGTCTGAGGATTTCACAGTTGATTTTTTTTCCCCCTGAAGCAATCGATGTAATGATCCACTGTGTGGGTTTCTCTGCTGTGGGGTGTCCAGTTAGATGATTGTTTTTCTTATGACTGCAGTGGGGATGTGGCAGTTGTGAAAGATTTATTTAAGGCAGAATCAGCGGAAGAATTCTTCTAGTTCTCTAGGTTAGTATTATTAGCAGAAAGCAGCAAACTAGGAGAATGGGACAGTCAAGCTCATGGACTAAGCAGATTCTAATAGAGGCATGTTTTGGGGAAATGCAGTGCTGAATTTTGGGTATTTGGGTATTGAATTGGTTTTTGGGTAGATCCAGCACATTTCCTTGCAGGCCCATCGTAAGTTAGCAGCAATTACTTACTGCTGGAATGAAGACAGACCTTCTGTTACATGCAACATGGAAACACAAACTTACTTTTCAAAATCAGTTACATTTTATTTTCATTCATGTATTGGCACTGGTTGTATGAGCTGGGAGTCTGCAGAAAGAGCAACAGAAGAGCCCGTCCCAAGCATCTCAATCAGAATGGCTCCAGTGGATCATCTTTGGTTTTGTTCAGCTGATACGTCTTGAGTTCTGGCTTCACTGGGACACCAATAATGCCTTGTACCACCAGCAAATGTACACACTCATCCGCAGTGTTGCTGATGGAGACCTGAAAGACAATGAGAATGGGACAGCCATGGACTAAGCATATTCTAATGAAAGGATGTTTTGAGGAGTGAAGTTCTGGAACAGCCTTCCAAGGGGAGGAGTGGGGGCAAAAGACATATCTGGCTTCAAGACTCAGCTTGATAAGTTTATGGAGGGGATGGTATGATGGAATAGCCTAATTTTGGCAATCAATTGATCTTTGATTATTGGCAGGTAAATATGCGCAATGGTCTGTGATGGGATGTTAGATGGGGTGGGATCTGGGTTACTACAGAGAATTCTTTCCTGGGTGCTGGCTGGTGAGTCTTGCCCACATGCTCAGGGTTTAGCTGATCGCCATATTTGGGGTCGGGAAGGAATTTTCCTCCAGGGCAGATTGGCAGAGGCCCTGGAGGTTTTTCGCCTTCCTCTGCAACATGGGGCACGGGTCACTTGCTGGAGGCTTCTCTGCACCTTGAGGTCTTTATACCACGATTTGAGGACTTCAGTAACTCGGGCATAGGTTAGGGGTTTGTTACAGGAGTGGGTGGGTGAGATTCTGTGGCCTGCGTTGTGCAGGAGGTCAGACTAGATGATCATAATGGTCCCTTCTGACCTTAAAGTCTATGAGTCTAATGCTGAACCTTTGAAAAGTTACAAAATAAGAACTAAATCACACTCACTATCATTCTATACCCTAAAACTGTAGAGACTGTTCCCATTTCCTACCACGTGTGAGCAGAGACAGGCCTTTGTGCCTATGTGAGCGTGTTCCTGACGATCAGTAGAAGTAGAAATTTTATCCCACATTCAAAAGATCAAATTCAACCCTGCCCTGAGAAGGCACCACTTCTAGTGGTTGCGCTGGGAGATGCACCTGTTTATCCTTGGGCTGAATTTAGGCCACAGTCTTTATACCCCAAAAATTATCCTTCCCACTCAACCCCTTCATCTTCTGCTTTTTGCACATAAACCCAAAAGTTTTCAATCAGTTTTTCCTAAGGTAGATCTCTGGTAGTGAAAGAATGAACCCTTTTTTTCCCCCAAGAAGGCCATATCAATTTTCAAAGACACTCAGGAAAGGGCAAAGAAAGTTGGAAAGAAGGAGATGTTTTCATCAGCCTCTGTATAAGAAGTCAGTTAATAAAAGCCAGGGAAGAGGAAAGAGGCATGTAGTGGAAAGAAACCCTCCTGTTGGATTTTCCAAGGTCTAAGGGTCTATCTGAGTTTACAGAAAGGGCTGAAGATTTGTTTGGAATTTTGCCTGGCTAACGACCATACCCAAAGCACCCCACCACCAGAAGGGAAATCAAGGCACGGATGACTGGATGCAGGGATGGTGTAAGCCGTCCCTGTCACATGGGCTGGGTGAAATTTTTTTTGACAAATACTTTATTCACCAAAAATGCAGTTTCAAATCTACCAAAACTGTTTGTGTCAATTTTGACTGTCAGTCAAATCAAAAAACATTTTTTAAAATGCTGACAAACTGTTTCAATATTTCCAAACTGACTCTTTTTGATTTTGGGGGGACAGATTTACAAAATGGCTGGAGGAGGAGATGATGGTGTCCCACCTTATAACTTTTAGTCCAGTGGTTGGGAGTAGTCATGTGTAAGGCTATGTTTTAGTCACAGGTATTTTTAGTAAAAGTCATGGAAAGGTCATGGCCAGTAAACAAAAATTCATGGCCCGTGACCTGTCCATGACTTTTACTATATACCCCTGACTTGGGGGCAGAGTGGCTCGGGAGGACAGCCCTGGGGGCACTGCAGATGCTGGGGGGGCATGGCACAGGTGCTCAGGGAGGGTGTGGCCGGGGGGTGCTGCAGGTGCTGGGGGAGAGTGTTGGCAGGGCTGCGGCAGGCTCCCTACCTGGCTCCTGAGCTCCACGTGCTGCCTTGCTCTGCCCCAATCCCTGGTTCTGCAGCTCCCATTGGCTGTGAATCACAGCCAATAGGAGCTGTGGGGCGGTGCCTGCCGGCAGAGGCAGCTGGTGGAGCTAGGAGCTGAGGTTGGGGATTTCCTGTAGCCCTTCCAGGGAGCCCCCCCCCCCCAGGTAAGCACTGCCCTGCACCCCAACCCCCAGCCCTGAGCCCCTCCACACCCAAACTCCTGCTGCTGAGGGAGGGGTGGCAAGACTGCCACAGCAGCAGCTGGTACTACTTGCCCAGGGGCTCCCTGAGCTGCTCAGGTGGCCCCCTGAGCTGCTCAGGGGGCCCCCAGCCAAGCACACCAGCCACTGCAGAAGTCACAGAGGTCATGCAAAGTCAGGGAATCCATGATTTCTGTGACCTCCATGACAAACACGGAGCCTTACTCATGTGGGATTTGGATGCCCTGCGTTCAATATGATCCTCATTTGATGTACTGGGTCTCCTGCTTCTCAGCAGAGTGCTCAAACCAGTGGGCTATGAGTAGGGTTGCCAACTGTCTAATCCAGGGGTGGCCAACCTGTGGTTCCAGAGTCGCATGCGGCTCTTCGGAAGTTAATATGCGGCTCCCTGCATAGGTGCTGACTCTGGGGCTGGAGCTACAGGCGCAAACTTTTCAGTGTGCCAGGGGTGCTCACTGCTCAACCCCTGGCTCTGTCTCAGGTCCTGACCCCACTCCACCCCTTCCCGCCCCCTCCCCTGAGCCTGCCGTGCCCTCGCTCCTCCCCCTGCCCCCCCCGAGCCTCCTGCATGCCGTGAAACAGCTGATTGTGGTGGGCAGGAGGCATAGGGAGGGAGGGGAAGGCTCTGATCGGTGCAGCTGCCAGTGGACGGGAGGCGCTGGGGGAAGGAGTGCGGGAGCTGATGAGGGGCTGCTGACATATTACTGTAGCTCTTTGGCAATGTACATTGGTAAATTCTGGCTCCTTCTCAGGCTCAGGTTGGCCACCCCTGGTCTAATCCCACAAACCCAAAGACCTTGCCTTGCCCCCAGTCCCGCCCCTTCCCTGCCCCTTCTCCGACGCCCCGCCCTGCTCACTCCATCCCTCCTCCCTCTGTTGCTCATTCACCCCCCACCCTCACTCACTTTCACTGGGCTGGGGCAGGGGGTTGGGGTGCAAGAGGCGGTGTGGGCTCTGGGCTGGGGCTCAGGGGTTCAGAGTGTGGGACGGGGCTCCAGGCTGAGCCTGGGGCAGGGGGTTGGGGTGCATGAGGGGGTTCAGGGTGCAAGCTCTGGGAGGGAGTTTGGGTGCAGGAGGGGGCTCAGGGCTGGGATAGGGGTTTGGGGTGTAGGAAGGGGTTTGGGGTGCTGGCTCCAGGAGGGGGCTCATGGCTGGGGCAGGGGGTTGGGGTGTGGGAGGGGGTGAGGGGTGCGGGATCTAGCCAGGTGGCGCATACCTCGGGCGGCTCCCGATCAGCAATGCAGCAGTGCTAAGGCAGGCTCCCTGCCTGCTCTGGCCTTGCGTCGCTCCTGGAAGCAGCCAGCACATCCCTGTAGCCCCTGGAGGGGAGGGAGGGGGCTCCGTGTGCTGCTCCTGCCTGCAAGCACCGCCCCCCACAGCTCCCATTGGCCGCAGTTCCCAGACAATGGGAGCTGCGGAGTTGGCACTCAGGGCAGGGGCAGCACGCAGAGACCCCCTGGTACCCCCAGGGGCCGCAGGGACATGCTGCCCACTTCTGGGAATGGTGCGGGGCCAGGGCAGGCCGGGAGCCTTAGCCCCGCTGTGCCGTCAGACTTTTAGTGCCTAAAATCTCTCGGGTTGGCTTCAAATCCTCCAGGAGATAGAGCCCAATTCCGGGAGGCTCCCGGCGAAACCTTGGCAACCCTACCTATGAGGTATTCAAGAGGAGGTTTCTCTGTCTGGCTTGTTGAAGTTGTTCCACTGGGTATAAATAATCAATGGGCCAGAAACAAAGTGATTGACTGTCAAGCCTGCTGGTTAGGGCACTGAGGTGGGAAACCCAAGTTCAAGTCACAGCCCCTCCACATTGTCTTGTGGAAAAGACTGCTTTTTACAGTCTCTTTTTCATGGAACCACCCACTTGTACCACTTGCTCTCTTCATTGACCTTTTCTGGGCCTTGTCAATCTCTGACCTTCCTCCAGTTCTCCCCTGCTGTTCAGAGTCACGAAGGCAGAGCTAGAGGGGGTGCAATGTATTTTCTGATGTAAGTGGCACCTAGGGTGGCTACTGACGCATCCCCAGAATACCAGGCAGTCTGGTACTTCGGGGATAGCGTGGGCCCACCCCCACCTGCGTGACCCAAATCATGCTGCACAGAGGATGCCATTTTAAAGAGTGCACTGCTCCACCCCCGCATCCTCCAGCGTCACCTCGCATGTGTGGTGTGTGTGAGGTCACGCCAGCAGGGGCAGAGCAGCCTGCTCTTCAAAATGGCATCCTCTGTCCAGTGCAGCGTGATACCAGACAGAACCACATCCAGTTTTACATCTGTACAGGACAGGGGGAAAAACCTTGAAAAAAACAGAACTGTCTGGCTTAAAACTGGATCAATGGGCTGCCTAGCGCCACAGTTACCTGTTAGGTGAAACCTGAACGGCTCAAGTGTTTGATTATGATGCACTCTAGTGACTGGATGTCCCCAGAGGCTGAAATCCTGAAATCTGCTCAGAACTAATGATAATTTGCCTTGAATTCATGTGGTAGAGGCAGGGCCGGCGCTTCCACTAGGTGACCGTAGGCGGTCGCCTAGGGCAGCAGGATTTGGGGGGCGGCATTTTGCCGTCCTCGGCAGAAATTCGGAGGCGGGGGGTCCTTCCACTCCGGGTCTTCGGTGGAAATTCAGCGGCGGGTCCTTCACTCGCTCCGGGACCCGCCGCCGAAGTGCCCCAAAGATGCGGAGCAGAAGGACCCCCGCTGCCGAATGCTCAGAGGAGGAGCGTTGCCGCCTAGGGCGGCAAAAACCCTGGCGCTGCTCCTAGGTGGAGACCTGTACTCTCAGAGCAGAGAGGCCCAGGTTTCTGTTCCCCGGGTCTGTGCACAGGTGTCCAAGGACTGCATTGGTACAGCTTAGCAATACAGCAGCAGCAGCTTCAGGCACAGCTGTAACCAACCAATATGACGGTTTTCAGTAACAAAGAGCCAAAGATATTCGATTGCGAGCAGACAGGCGTCTTTGTTTGGGGGCTCAATGTAAATCTGTGTTTCAGGGGCCAGCCCTTCCCAGAATGTGAATAGCAAAAATACACATTTAATCCTCAAGTCTTGGGCCTACATCTTCACAAATGGGTACCTAATGTGAGGGTCCTGGGAAAGATTTTCAAAAGCACCTACATCACTTAGAAGCACAAGTTCCATGGGCAGTTCTGTGAAACCCTCTCCCCACCAAAAATAACCTGCTTGCTCGGGTGCTCTTGAAAATCCCACTCAACTCTTACTTGCCTAAATAAGTGGCCTGATTTTCAAAACTGCTGAAGTGATGTAAGAGCACAAGTCACTTAAGTCCCTTCAGCACTTTTGAAAATTCCACCTTGGGAGTCTAATTTTAGGCATCCACTATTATAAATCTTGTTCCTGGTCTGGACTGTAAACTCTTTGAGACAGGGACATTGTCACTTACTGTACATCTGTTCAGTGCCGACCTGGCTGAGCCAGGCCTCCAGGAAAAGTAAATACCACAATAATGAAAGGCTTAATGCATTCGTCTGTAGACGCATGTCTACACAACAACAAAAAATCTGTGACTGGCCCGTGCCAGCTGACTCAGGATCCCAGGACTCGGGCTGTGGGGTTGTTTCATTGCTGTGTAGACTTCTGGGCTCAAGCTGGAGCCCAAGCTCTGGCACCTCCCACCTTGCAGGGTCCTAGAGCCTGGGCTCCAGCTCAAACCTCAAGCCCAGACATTACAGTCATGAAACAGCCCCACAGCCCAAGCCCTGCAAGCCCAAATCGGCTGGCACGGGCCAGTCACAGGTGTCTAGTTGCTATGTAGACGTACCCTAGGAGGCCTTGGTGAGTTACCACATACCCAACTGCTGGCTATTTCTGCAGAGAGGTGAACTTGGGAGTACTACAGTGAACCTCCTCTGTATTCTCTTTTTTTGTCTAAAGCAGGTAAATACACAACACCTGCCTTGACAGAGCAGTGTCCTTGCCCAGATAGCTTCTGCTGGGAGATTCAGCGCCAGGTTGACAAAGGGGCTCAGGAGCCTAAGGAGTTTAGGTCCAATGTTTAAGCACCACTGGTATTCACAAACCCTCCGCTCCGCTGCCACCTAACGCTGGAGGTGTCTATATTCTCTGAGCACCTACATTTTTGCTGTAATTTTTGCTAGTCGCCTAAGTTTCTGCCACTGGGCATGTGTATTACTGTCTCAGGCAGGTGCCTAGACACCTAACTCACACCTAACCCCCAGTGGGATTCTCATATGAGGCTTTGCCCTGCTTAGCTTACCTGCAGGGCCTGATCCAGTAGGTGTGCTCAGAGCACCCCTGACACCAGAAAAAATAGAGAAGGCAATAACCTCCCTTATGACCTTTAGCCCAGTGGCAAGGGCACTCACCTGGGCCATGAGACACCCCATTCAGATCCCCCTTCTGCATTACAAGAAAAAGGGAGTTGGTCATGGGTCTTCTGGCCCATGAATGTCCTAACCCCTGAGCTATGGGATACTCTGACTCTCCCATTGAAGCTGTTCCACTGTGTAACTAATTAAATATGCACTGGCCCAAACAGAGAGCAAGTGACTCTGTAGTTCAGTAACTCGGGCACACACC
Source organism: Platysternon megacephalum (assembly GCA_003942145.1). NCBI lineage: Eukaryota > Metazoa > Chordata > Testudines > Platysternidae > Platysternon > Platysternon megacephalum. Next base: position 4,076,585 of record QXTE01000145.1, read on the forward strand.
TGAGATGTGGAGACCATCTTCAGATCCCTTCTCCCCACCAGGCAAAGGAGAGGAATTGAACTAGAGTCTCCTACCTCCTAAGCAAGTACCCTAACCACTGGCGTAAAGGTTATAAGGAAACTAGCCTTCTCCTCCTTTCCATGCCGGCTATTTTGTGTTAAGTCAGACTTAGGTACCTGATGCCAGGAAAAGCGTTTGTTCATAGATTAAGAGATTCAATAGATTTTAAGGCCACAAGGGACTAGTACGATTGTCTAGTCTGGCCTCCTGTAAAACACAGGCCAGAGAGCTTCCCCAAAATAATTCCTAGAGCAGAGCTTTTGGAAAAACATCCAATCGTGATCTCAAAATTGTAACTTCTGGAGAATCCACCATGACCCTTGGTAAACTGTTCCAATGGTTAATTATTCTCACCATTAAAAATTTACACTTTATTTCTAGTCTCAATTTGTCTAGCTTCAACTTCCAGCCATTGGATCATGTTATACCTTTCTCTGCTAGATTGAAGAGCCCATTATTAAATATTCATTCCCCATGTAGGTACTTATAGAAAGGAACCAAGTCAACCCTTAACCTTCTCTTTGTTAACCAAGTAGATTGAGCTCCTTGAGTCTATCACTACAAGACATGTTTTCTAACCATTCTCATGGCTCTTCTCTGAACCCTCCCCAATTTATCAACATCCTTCTGGAATTGTGGACACCAGAACTGGACACCGTATTCCAGCAGCAGTCGCACCTGTACAAAATACAGGAGTAAAATAACCTCTTCTACACCTATCTCTGAAGTCTATCATGATTTAGACATTTTCTGTCTCTGAGGGTGAGAGTTGAGAAAGCAGTCCGAGAGTCTTGAATGAAGATCGCCTTCTGGGCAAACCTAAAATTTTACAATATACAGCTCAAAGCGTGTGACTCATGCTTTATAAATCCTGAGATGAGATTCACAAAACCAGCTTCTTTTCTTTAGCAAAATAGCACCCAGCAAGTGCTAGCAGGGCACTGTACAAGCACACGAGAGATAGTCCCTACCTTGATTAAAAGTCATACTGGACCTTTCCCTGCAATGTTTGCTCAGTATTTCTTATCTCAAGCCACTCCAAATGACACGTAAGTTCTTCTCCAGCTAGACCACTTGACAAAATCCCCCACTTCTTCCATCCTACATTGAATACTGACCTTAATGAGGTAGTGTGTTGCACCACATAGGCTCAGATATCTATAGTTTATGGCTACAAAGACTGGATATGTCTTGTGCACTTTCTCTTCCAGCTGTGGCTTCACCTATAGAACAATGAAAGAGGGTTAGATGGTGTAATGGGGTCAGCATATCCCTTCTCATCATATGTCCACTGCCTCAGTTTCCCCTTCTCAGAATGCACATAGACTTAAATGCAGCATACAACATTTCCCTTCTTGGACCTTGCTTATTAAATAAACAACTCAACTTAGATCTTCCAGCCTTATTCTCTAGGCTCCACAGTTCCTTGCAGCCAGGCTTCATAGCCCTGTCAAAACTAGGATTGCTGCCTGGCCTTTCCTGAAAGCCTCATTCACCCGAAGCTCCTGCTTTCTGCAAACATCTCCCCCCCAAACCCCTGTCCATCCACTGACCTCAGTCTGTCAGGTCCAGCTCCCTCTTAAAGGAGGCACCACCTCCGGTTTGCCATCACATGACACTTGGTCACTGTGACATAGAGGCCCGTTGGTGCCAATTGGCAAAGGGTTCACTGTTCTTTACAAGCAACTCTTGTCTCAGGCCTGACAAACTCACTACACCTAACACACTGCTTTCATGGTATTCATCCATGAAGGGTAGCATGTGAGGTCTCTGTTGAAAACTTGTAATTGATCAATACCCATAAGCACTGTGAGATGTGTGATGGGGTGGACTAGTCCTTGAGGCCCCCTGCTGGAGGTCTTGTGGCCCTGCCACCTCCTCCCCCACCCCCTGAAAAGGGCAGTAGACAGGTCCTCCAAGCTGCCTAGAGCGGCTGTGTGGGACGCAACCGATCAGGGCCCAGCAGGTCAGTATAAGAAGAGTTGCAGGGCCAGAGGGAGTTCAGTTCCTTGCTAGAACTGGAGGAGTGTGTGGCTGGCTGGCTGAGGGAGCTGCAGGACCTTGGATAAGGTAGTGTGGTAGAAATTTTTGTCCGTTCCAGCTGAGGCATAAGGAGAGAAGGACACAGCTAAACAAGCAAAGAGCCCCGGTAGGAGCGATTCCTTTATTTCAATTGCAATTGGGTTTAAGCTTATAAGTTAGCAAGAACAAAGAACACACTTATACTAAAGGATTATATACAGTTGACTATGATAATTTATTACTTTATGATTGGCCAAAATTTGCTATTATTACCATACATATTTAGCAAGTTACATACATCTGCCCCTCTGGTGACCCCTTATTGTTCATTTAAGTGCCCCCTCCTCTTGTTATTTTGCAAACTAAGTGGTTAGTTATCTACAGGATACAGGCAAAGGGAGTTCTACTGTCCATAGGATTGGAGTTTGGCTATATTTCTTCTCGAAGGAACTTCCTGAGTTAAGACAACCTATAGCTGACTCTGTGTGTTCGTGACAAATTTGCCCCCTGGCAGTTAAGTAGAATAATTCTATATCAATTCCCCCCTTTGATCATGACCCATATAATGGGCTTATGATTATATTTTACAGTAGTAGGAGCGTTACAGCAAACACGTAGGGGTTAGAATATCGGCATTTGGCGCGGTTCCCGCCTTCGCCAAAACCTGTTTTTCTTGTAAAGAGAGAAATATTCCCTTTGTTCTGTTAGTTGTTCTAGCACATTTAGACATTATGAACATGGATAGTTTAAACACAAAAAATATAAACATAATTATCAGTAAAATCATAACACCTCCTTTCAGGAGTCCCTTTAGCCAGCCTGTTAGAGAAGGGAACCAGGAAAATAAACCATCAAACCAATTATGTGTTCAGCTACCCTCATTAAACCTGTCTCGAGCGATGTTTTTTAAGTGGGCTGCTTTGTTAAAGGTGTTGTGTTATTTACAAATACACAACACTTTTGGCCTATGAGGGCACAAGTTCCTCCTTGAGCTGCCAAAAGAATATTCAAAGCCATACGATTTTGTAAAGCTAACTGTTTAAGTTAATTAAGCTCAGTGGCTTGATGTGTAACTATGGTGGCAGTTTTATTAGCCATAATTTTTAAAATACCCTGGAGTTTTATAACCCCTCTCCTAAGTCTGCGATTACTAGGGAATGTTGCCCACGTCATTGATTTAAGGGCTGCATCCTCTTCAGCTTGAGGTTTGCCAATGTTCCTTACATTTCTAATCCTGCCTTTATGTAATTGTTTTACAAGGCAAGTGGGGGGTAACAACCAGGCAAGATAACAAGAACCTGAGAAGTGTACTGGAAGGACATGATAGGCCTTATTTTTACATACCCAGTAAGAACCGAACCCTGCTGGAACAGGGCCGGGAGGAGCATTCCGTGTCACTCCCAACGCTCTTTGTAACAGGGATGTATAGTGTCCCGTAAACCCAATAGGCCCGTGCTTTGAGGAGACGTTTCCGTTTTTACATTTTTGCTTGCATACAGACATTTTTTATCGGCGTTTTCCCATACCATGGTGCAGTTTTTATAACAAACACTATTGGCGCAGACACTCTTACGGTTAATGTTGTCAGTGGTGTTAAAACAATAGACGAGGGGAGTGACCCACTCTCCATTACCACCTGGGCCCACATAGTATTTGCAAGTACTGTTTTTTAAAAACAGGCCTGGCCCATGCCCCAGGAGACACCACTCACCCTGTGTCTTGAAGGTTAACAAATACCTAGAGTTAGGGCTTATACCACCTTGCTGCCAAGTCTGAGTAGTAGCCCGATGGGGAGTAACATACACCTCTGAACGAGTCATATTTGCAGTCGTCAAAGGGATAAGGAAGGAAAGAAAGTCCTCGTTCTGCATCAGGAGGCACCAAGGTGCACACCCAACACGAGTCATTCTTCCATTCTGGGATTCTATTCCTTACTATATGGCTAAATTTAATGAAATTATTATGCTTATAAGGAAGGGAAGGGGAAAACAACAGAATTAACAGAGGAAACATTCTCACAATAGGTTAAAATACCAACAAATAAAAGAAAAAAGAGCAATAAATGCTAATTCAAATAATACAGTCCAATTTTCTATATTTATTGAAAAACTCTGATATCAGTTGTTTAGGGCCTTGGCTGCCCTGTAGTCATTTACTTCGGGTTGGCCTTGCCGGTCGGCCAACAAGCGTTGCTTCCTCGCTGGGGACCTTATCCAGGGGTTCCCTTTTGAGTGAGTTTAAGTTTCAGTCCAGGCAAGGTTTGCACCATCCACTGATCCTCTGGAGAAAGAACACGAGGTTTATTTTCTGTGGATACCTGCGGAGGCAAGGTGTTAGAAACAGAATAGTCTTTCTTGGCTCAGGTGTAATGAATTCAGGATTTTTTTTCAGCTACTTTGATGGCTGTAGGAGTAGTTGATAGGATTTGGAACGGCCCCTCCCAGACGGATTGGAGTGTCTGCTTCTTGCAGGTTTTTACAAGCACAAAATCACCGGGCTGAAACGAGTGGGCATTCACGTCCAGGGGCTGTCCTTGGAAATGACAAGCGTACCTATGAATGGAGGTAAGTTGCTTCTGTAATTGCAAAACATAGGAGGTTAATTCAGTGTCCCCCAAAACTAAATTACTCAAGACTATCCTTCCAGGCACTTGAGATGGAGGAGGTCTGCCAAACAATAGTTCGAAAGGGGAAAGTTTAAGTTTGCCCCTGGGGTACTTCTGGCATTGTGTAGGGCAAGAGGAAGGGCCTGTACCCACTTAAGATTACTTTTTTTACATAGTTTTCCTAAATTTTGCTTCAAAACAGAGTTTATTTTCTCAACCTGGCCTGAAGATGCTGGGTGCCAAGGTACGTGCAGCTTTCAAGTGATACCAAGTCCAGTCATTAAATGCTGCAGAACAGTCGAAGTAACGTGGGTGCCCTGATTACTTTCAATGACCTTTGGGTTAAACTGGGCACAGGTGTGACATTGGGACACAACCAATTTAGCCTGGCGATGTACTCCAGGCGCAAACCACTGTCTCTCTATAACTTCGGCCATTTTGGTTGCTCCCATGTGTGTGTGCTTGTGGAGATTTTGAAGGTATCGGGTGAGGAACTGGGAGGACCCTTCTTCTATCCGGCATGTACCAGACATCATCAGAGTCCATCCGTGCACCCGCCTGCTCCCAACTTTCCCTTTCTCTTGAATCCACATAGCAATATGTCCACTTAGCCCAATCTGATGGCCATTTAGAGAGCTGCTCTTTTAATTTCTGTGCTTCATTCGGAGTATATTTATCCAAGAAACATGCTTGGGTTTTTAAAGGTTGTTTTGCTGCTGCCTGTGCAGCTTTATCTGCAAAATCATTGCCTCTAGATATGTTATCTTTTAGTCCAGTATTTCCCCTACAGTGCATTACTGAAATAGCAGCTGGCAAATGAATAGCTTCTAGTAATTTTTCTACAAGGGCTGCATTACTTATTTTGGAACCTGAGGAGGTTAAAAAGCCTCGTTGTTTCCACAGCATTTCCGTGGAATGACACAGTTCAAATGCATATTTAGAATCTGTCCAAATATTTACAGTTTTCCCTTTTGCCAGATGACAGGCTCTGATTAAAGCCACCAACTCTGCCGCTTGGGCGCTGTACTTCTTAGAAATGGGACCCGCTTCTAGCACCTTAAAGGGAGATACCACGGCGTAGCCCGTCTTTCTTTCTCCATCAACCACCCGTGAACTCCCATCACAGAAGAATACTAGACCTGGGTTTTCAAGAGGTACATTACTAAGGTCTGATCGGGGCTTCTCAGCAATGAAAACTATGGTTGCACAGTCATGAGGCTCTCCTTCTGAGGGGAGAGGAAGCAACGTTGCTGGGTTTAGAGTACTACACCTTTCTATTACCACGTTCGTGGGAGCAAGTAAAATTGTCTCATACCTTGTCAATCTTTCATTAGTGAAATGTTGGGTATTTCGTTGATTTAAAAGGAGAGTAACAGCATGTGGAATATTTACCACTAGGTGGTGCCCTTGTACCAACTCTTGAGCTTTTTTAATTAACAAAGCTGTAGCAGCTAACTCCTCTTGCCAGGGGATCCAGTAGTGCTGCTGTCTCTTTGTCTTGGGCTGGGGTACATTGAAAATAGCACTTATTCTTTCCTGAACAAGACTTCTCTTTCCTGGTGTTAGTATGTGCCCTAAATATTTCACCTCCTGTGAGCAATATTGAATTTTTGAGGGTGACACCTTGTGTCCTTTTATTGCTAAGGCACATACAAGTTTTATCGAGTCCTGCTTATTAGTCTCTTGTGTTTTTGAGCATAATAAAAGATCATTTACGTACAAAAACAATGTGGATTGTCCTGGGAGAATTACATCTTGCAAATCTCTATGCAACTACAATCTCTCTTCATGTGCCCTTCTTGATGACAGTAAAAACAAATTAAAGGGTCTCTGGAACCCCCTTTACTGGGTCCCGCTCTACCAATGAATCCTTGTCCTCTTCCTCGGCCTCTGCCAACGCCAGGCTCTGCTCCCTTCAATACAGCCGCCAACATTCTTATATTCCCTTTTTCTTCCTTCACCCTCTCAGCCTTTCGTCGGGCTTCTCGCCCATTAAACACTCTGGTGGCAATAGCCACTGTCTGAGAGAGAGGCATCCCTGCAAATCCTTTCACATCATTTAATCTCCTCCTTATATCTTCCGCAGCCTGGTCTTTAAACAATCCTCTTATCACTGGCACGTTTGCTTTTGCCTCAGGATCTAAACCCCCAAACAACCTAGCAGCTTTTATTAGTCTTTTATAATAATCTGAGGGGTGTTAATCTGGGCCTTGATGGACAGAAGTTACTTTACTCCAATTAGTAGTTTTTTGCCCAGCTTTTTTACTTTTATTTAAAATTACAGTCTTAAAAGAGAGTAACTTATACTGATCTCCAGCATTGTTGTAATCCCAGTTAGGATTGCCCCGTGTTACATCTCCTGTTGTCAGGGCATTCCGTCCTGGTGGCGATGGGGTAAATCACCTATAGACTCCTGAGCTCGACTGAGCACTTGTTTCCTTTCTTCCTTAGAAAGTAGGGTTTTTAAGAGAACTTGAATATCTTGCCACGTAGGGTTATGAGTGGAAAAATAGTTTCAAATGTCCTATGTACAGATTCTGGGTCGTCCCTGACCTTTGGGGTGGTAATCTTCCAATTCAATAGGTCACTGGTAGAAAAGGGAGTGTGGACATAGCGGTTAACAACCTGACCCTCCCCGGTAGGAACAGGGTACTGTCTTAAGGGCAATTGAAGTACCGGAGAGTCCTGTCCCTTTTCTTTAATAAGCTTAAAATCGACGTTTCCAGGAACAGACTCGGGAGACCAACCCCATGAGCCAGTTGAGGAATCGGGAAGACTTTGCTTGCGAACGTGGCTTCGGGTATTATAGGCCACTGGCAGATCAGGATACAACATAGCTCGGGGTCGGGATGGGGTTGGAGGCAGATCCTGCACCGGTGCAGAGGCGGTCCCAGGGATCACCTGATTTATCTGAATGGGAAGGGGTTGAGGGGACGCAGCTGGTGGGGGAACAGGCCTATAATTATCTTCCTCTACTCTACACTGCTGATAGGGAGGAGGTTTAGTTTGTTGTAACATGAGAGTGCACTCTTTATCTTTACAAATTGGGGCAGCGCTATAAAACAAATATAAACAATCCATTTGTTCTGGTCTTAAATCCTCCAGGATGGTTCTCAAGGTTTTGAGGTGAACCTCATTAAACGAGCCATTTTCTGGCCACTGTTTCTCTGGCGGCTGATTAAAAGTGTAAGAGGTCCAGGCTGTTATACAAAGGGTTAAGTCGCCGCTTGGACAAGCTGGCTGTGCCGCCGAGCCTTCCCTAATTCCTGAGAACACATCCCAGAGGTGTGCCAGCATCGAATTTCCCCTGACAATTTCCCATGTCAGGTCTAACTGACTCCTAAATTCCCTGCTTCAGTTCTCCACCATCCGTCCGTAGTGTTACCGAGAACAAAGCCCTGGAGTCAGTGACAGTTTCCTTTATGTCCCGGGGAGACCACCCAGCCTATCAAGTCAGCCTCTGTTCCTGCCTGGGTAATCTCCTGTCATCCGAAACTTGTTTTTATACTGGGCTGGCACTCTAAGAGTGTTTAACTGCCAGACGGATGTCCCAGTAATTTCACCGAGGCTGTCCCAAGGAAACCGTCGGGTCTAAGACCCCCGTGTACACATAACACAAAACAGAGACAATTTACCCGTCTCCTGATGAGGCCTCTTCCAACGCGATCTGTCTCGTTGCTTGTGGTCCGTCTCTCAGACTCCTCCTTATCGTCCCGGCCGGGGGCCAACTCCCAAGACAATACAACCCAAGGCAAACTCACCTCGGCGCGCGCTGGTCCTTCTCGAGGGAGGGGCCCCGGAGCGGTTCTGAGCTGGAGAAGTCCTGCTGCGGTTGCCAAAACTGTGGTAGAAATTTTTGTCTGTTCCAGCTGAGGCATAAGGAGAGACGGACACAGCTAAACAAGCAAAGAGCCCCGGTAGGAGCGATTTGTTTATTTCAATTGCAATTTGGTTTAAGCTTATAAGTTAGCAAGAACAAAGAACATACTTATACTAAAGGATTATATACAGTTGACTATGATAATTTATTACTTTATGATTGGCCAAAATTTGCTATTATTACCATACATAATTAGCAAGTTACATACATCTGCCCCTCTGGTGACCCCTTATTATTCATTTAAGTGCCTCCTCCTCTTGTTATTTTGCAAACTAAGTGGTTAGTTATCTACAGGATACAGGCAAAGGGAGTTCTACTGTTCATAGGATTGGAGTTTGACTATATTTCTTCTCGAAGGAACTTCCTGAGTTAAGACAACCTATAGCTGACCCTGTGTGTACGTAACAAATTTGCCCCCTGGCAGTTAAGTAGAATAATTCTGTATCAGTAGTGCTGCCAGAAGCCAGGGAGAGCAAGAAGGAATCCTGAGCTGGTTGTGGGGGTTCCATCAGGACAAGGCCCTGAGGTAAGGGTGAAGATGGTGCAGGGCTGCAGGAAAATGGCCCAGGGAATTAAAGCAGCAATGCAACTTAGATAAAGGGACACAGCAGACAGCTGCTATCGACAGGGTCCCTTGCAATGTTCCCTCTAAATTTTGACAGGACGTGTGTGCAAAAAAATTCTTCTGTGCAAATTTTTGTGCGTGCGGTGTTTTGCTGTGTGCGTGGGGTTGGCTCTGTGTGGTGAGCGCACATGCGCACAACTTAGAGGGAACAGTGGTCCCTAGGCTGGGACCTGGAGTAGTGGGTGGGCCTGGGTCTCCCTCCTTCTCCCCATTAGCCATAGTGGGAAGTGGCCTGGACATTGAGGCACCCCCAGACGGCGGGAACTGAACTGGCTCAGCTGGAGAGTTGTGGCTGGAAAGGCCCTAAGGGGGCAAAGATACTGCCTCCGGGGGGGGGGGGGGGGGGCCCCCAGGCCCNGCACTGCTCTAGTCCAGAGTAGAGTCAAACTGAGAGAGACATTACAGAGGGCACTGAGAGAGGAAAAGTAAAAGTGAAAAGGAACAATACACTAGTGAGTGGATCACCCTGTCTGTGGATAAAGACAAAAGACTGATTCAGTAGATCACAGGGCAGGGTAGAGAAAGACACTCTGCATCCATTCACTGAGGTGGCACCTTGATGATTGGGGGAGCTTCCTGGAAATCTGGCTCCTTGGGGCTAGTAAATGCTGCAAAGACTGAACTGTGGGGTGAGAATCTACTCTATTAGATATGCAAGGTGGTAATTGTTAATAAGTGTATTTGCGTTTTATTATTTCTTTTATATGGAACTACTTGTACCCATCACTCACACTTGTTTCTCTTTGAATCTGTTCTTTCTTAAATACATTTTCTTTTGTTTTACTGTAAGTGAACTCAAGTGCTGGGTGTGCTACAGGAGTAGTGATCTAAGGTAAACCTGGGGTCCACTGTTCCTTTTGGAATGGAGGAACTGGGATTTCTGTGGTGTCCAGGGATCAGGGGCTGGATACCACCAGGGTATGGTGGTTGGGGTGCATCTATTGTCAAGCAGGTTTGGGTAGATGTGTTTATGCAGGGGGAACAACTTTAAACACTGGATTTTTAACTTATTCTGTGCCAGTACTTCAAAGTATGTGGCATGAAAAGTGTTTCCTATTGTAACATATAGCTGAAGGGAAGTTTGGGGTGCATCAGTGAATTGACAGTTAGCTTTTTAATGTAAGTGTCCACTGTCAGAGATTAGGTCCGTGATTCTCAAACTTTTGTACAGGTGACCCCCTTTCACGTAGCAAGCCTCTGAGTGCGGACCCCCGTCATACATTAAACACTTTTTAAATATATTTAACACCATTATAAATGCTGGAGGCAAAGCGGGGTTTGGGGTGGAGGCTGACAGCTCGTGACCCCCACACACATATAATAACCTCACAACCCCGAGGGGTCCTGACCCCCAGTTTGAGAACCCCTGGTTTAGGGCAACTGCACCTGCTTTCCCCCATTGTGTCCACCAAGGGCACCCACTCAAGGCCCCCAGCTCCTCAGCCGTCACTTCTCTTGGGCAGAGGCCCATGTCTCTCTCCCTCCTGACCAGTGTTCAGTGTTCAGGCTGCACAACTTCCTGAGCTAGAAGGTGGCATCTCCAGCAAGCCAGATTGCCTAAACAGACCAGCATCTGTGCTGCTTTCTCATCACAGGCTATGAACAGTGGAGTGCCAGAAGTGACAAGGTATCACACAGCTCTTTCTAAGCAACCATATTTATTCTTAAGGTAAAAACATTATACACACACACACACACACACACACACACACACAAAACCCTACACACATGCTAGAAAATTTACCAGAGGTCACTCCAGCTCTAACCTAGGGCTCTGGTAGGTTAAGCCCTTGCACAAGGTTTGTGCCCACTCCTCCCACCCCCCCCTTAGACGGAAGGTCCGTTCCCTTTGCTGGAACAGGAAGAAGGCCCCGAGCCAGTTAAAACTCAGGCTATTTATCCAAAAATCCTCTCTTTGTCTGTTGGGCTCTGGAGAATCCAGTTTGTACCAGTAAATGCAAACTTCTCTCCAGCTGGAGGTGTTACTACCTGAGTGAATTTTCCTAAACACCCCCCACTGTTCTTAGTTCCTGCAGGGCTGTGGGTTCCCCTCCCCCATGGAATTACATACAATCCCTCAATAGTACATAACTGATTTACAAATGCAAAAGTTTAACTCCTAAAATACTTATACTTAATTCCATGAGGTTAGTCCCAGCTAGTGTCATGTCTGTCACAACTAAGTCACTTTTGAAAAATTTCCCTAAGACTGCTACCTGCTGTGATCACCCGCACCTGATGCGGTCATTGGAGTGCTGTGGTACATCAGCCCTTCTCAGATACAGAACTTGGTAGCACACCAGATGTACCGTGTCTCAGAGGAAAGCATTAAAGAAACTTCAGCTGTCAGGCACCGTGGGCTGCAACAGCTACAGAGTCTCAAAAAGCTCTGACATGCAGCACCACTGAAATACTAATGTATTAAGGCTGCCAGAAAAGGCTGCAAATACCGTGGGCTCACTAGTTTAAACAGTTCCTATTAACAATAATAGAGTAGTTCCCAGTTTAACTCTTGGTGTGTTTGGAGAGGGTGGGTAGTTCCCAAGAAGTTAGTGTGAAATCTTAACATCTTAATGCATTCATGCAGTAGAGGTAATTGGCCAGAGTTCAGTTCTGTGGTATGACTCATTGGGGGCCCCTCTGCATTGCTCTTCCACACTGATGCAGCATCTTTTGTATGAGCATCTGACTCTGGAATAGCTTCTGCTCTGTATCAGAGTGTCAACTCTGGAACAGCTGTTCTCATGCTTAACAGATGTAGGACACGGGGATTTAATACGTAAGACATTCCTGATCAGATGTATTGTTGGCTGTTGTTTCTGGACTCAGCTAGGCTTAGGGCAGACATGAAGGTAACGCTCAGGGGTCTACGAGAAGACCTGTCCCAAGGCGCTAGGACTAGGGCTGTTGGGGTCAGATTCACCAGGGATCTTAGGCACCCTGCTGACTAGTGGAATTCTTCGCCCTGAGTTAAGCACCCAGGTTCCCCAGGCACTGCATGGGGAGGCTTAAATGCCTAGAAAAGGGATTCCCAGAAGCCAGCAGAGTGGGGAGCCATCTAAGCTAGCCAAGGGGAAAATGGAGAGAAAAGGGACAGGGTAGGTCCCAGCTCCAGAAAGATACTTAGGCACCTGACTGACAGGCACCCATCTCTGGTTGGGATTTGTGCTTTCAGATTGCCCATGAAAAGTGCTTTTTACCTGCTGAGGAAATCAGGGTTAAAATCCTTTCCTCTCAGAAGGACTGAAGAGTAAAGCATCTTCTCTATTTGCTGTGATTTTAATTGTCTGCTTTGGAGCCTCTTTTAGGAGCATTTGGATACTAAAGTGCTGTCCCACATAGCAACAGCATTGCAGATATGGAAACTGAGGCAGAGAGCACTGAAGTGACTTCCCCAAAGTCAGGCCACGCAGTGAGTCTGTGGCTGACACAGGAATCACATCTGTCTGATGCCTACCAGTCCCAGTGCACTAACCACTAATCCATTCTGATTCCCAGTTAGCTAATGAATGAACTTTTACCATTTCTTTAAAAACACTTAGTCAGTAAAAGGAATGAATGTATTTTAGCTAATCATCAATGACATTTGTCTGTTGGCAGCCAGTCTCCCTTTCCATAAAGAGGTGTATGAAGAAGGGTGGGGTCAGAGCCACCACATGTTTGCTAGTCAGCAATCTGGTGGTCAGAGTCTCATAGTTGGTAAAGAATCCTGGGGAGTTCTGAGTCGCTAATAGGCATTTGTGACTCAAACATTGTTCAAAATCTACCTCTCCACAGCACACACAGATTTTTATGCAAGGGCAGGGCCAGAAAGGAGAAACCAGCACTCCCGAGTTCTGTTCTCCTCATCCAAGCACAAGACAAGTTTCAACTTCTAGAAAATAAAGAGCAATGAATAATTTTGTTTACATTTTTAAAGATCACTGAACAGGTGCATGCTTTAAAGCACTCAAAGTGCATGACACCTGAACTACTTTCAGGAAAGTATCATACATATCTGCCCTCCAGAGGCTACATTCTGCTCTCAATTAACACGTGAGTAAATTTAAAAACCTCAGTTGACCCCTGTGTGAATGAAAGCAGAATCTGACTTTTGTCCCATATTTGTGGCCACTGAAAACTAAGTATTGTGGTCTCATTCCTGATACATGCTGGGTGCACATTTAAACTTGGATTATAAAAATGTTTGGACAGACTGTCTGTTGTATGTGCACTCACTGTAGAAATGTAAGAGCAGTAATATTTTGTAGGTCTGTAGTGCCTTTCGAGGAAGAATCTCAATGTGCCTTACAACCATGAACTAATTAAACCGGACAGCTCTGATGTGAGGAAGGGAAGTATTATTCTCCTCCTCCTATTTTACAACTGAGAAAATTGAAGTGATTTGTCCAGGGTCACAGAGAGTCCATGGCTGAGTCAGGCAGACCCAGGGTATTTGCCCCGTGCCCCCAGGAGCCTGAAGATCCGTCAAGGGGCCCTACACCATTGTCGGAAAAGCCAAAATTATAAATCACAGGAAAATACTGGCAAAGTAGCCAACTTTTACTTTCTTAAAATCCAAGATTTTCCAGGGATCCGACTAGCTCCTGGACTCCTAGAAGTTTGTTTACAGGGCCCCTGACATACCCACTCCCCATCTCTGCCCCCCCAGTAATGGGACCCTAGAGCCAGCCCTGGCACCGGGAACAAAAGTCTGACTCCCTGGCTTGCTCTGCATTAGCAAATTGGCCCTCCAATTCACTGCCAGTGCAGCTCCACTAGCCCAAGTACACAAGTACCAGTGTAGGCAGCACACTGATATTTTTACTGCCCTGTTGGCCAGTTCTGTACAGATCAGGGTTCGATGACAGTTATAAAGACACCTAAAACCCTGTCTGCACAGGTGCTTCTACCACTGCTACTATCAGTGGAACTGCACTGGTAGTTAATTAGGCAGTGTAGACCCAGCTTCAGGTGCCTATACTGACCACTAGACCTTGCTGTCATTCATATATTGCTATCTGCACCACAGCTGCGACTGTCTCTACAGCTCCCAAAAGACTGGAAAGCAGAAGGTCAGAAGACTGGAAGAAAAGTAATGTTGTTCCAATATTTAAAAAGGATAAATGGGATAACCCAGCAATTATAGGCCTGCCAGTCTGACATAGATCTTGGGCAAGATATTGGAGTCGCTGATATAGGACTCGATTAATAAAGAATTAAAGGAGGATAATATATTTAATGCCAATCAACGAGGCTTTATAGAAAATAGATCCTGTCATACTGACTTGATATCTTTTTTTGAGGAGATTATAAATTTGCTTGATAAAGGTAATAGCATTGATGTAATAGACCTAGACTTCTGTACGACATTTTACTTGATATCGCATGACATTTTAATTAAAAAAAATTAGAACGATACAAAATTACCATGGCCACATCAAATGGATTAAAAGAATGAAAAGTTCTATGCCTGTGCTATACAGGAGGTTAAACTAGATGGTCCCTTCTGGCCTTGGCAGATACATACCTAAGAATTTCATGAACTTGAGATAGTGCAGTCACTTTCGAAGCAATTTTTCCATGCCACATACTACATGCTTCTAATCAATCAAGAGGGCTTCCATTTTCAGTGCTGAATGTTAGATTTTAAAGAAAGTTGTATCTTCATTCCCTAATCTCTCTAGAATTTGATTTAACAACGTACACTTTTGTTATATTTGTTTCTGTTGTCCAGCTTTCATTGCATGCCACTCACCTTGTTAGCAATTTCTTGGATTTGTAGGCAAGGCAAAGTCTCCGACTATCTTCCAAGATCTTCTGATGACATGTTGGGGAAACTCTGACAAGGAAGATCTAGAGCAAATGTAATCAGAGAATAGTCAAAGATCTGATATTATGTAGTCACATAGTCATGTGATTTGTATATGTGAAGTTTACACACGTATATACAGGTTTGACTCTGTTGTTGAGATAGATGGAACCATTGTTTGGAAGCCATTCATCTTCCCGGGCTACATAACACCAGCTGCTTCCATCGCTGTGCTCTCACAAGGTCCAGTCAGCTCTGCACTCGTCTCGCACTGTGTAAACCAAAGCCTCCAGCTTGTTTGCGTGCTTGAAAATGGCCCCAAATTGAATGATGCAAGATTTCACATCTTTCATTTCTTCTGTAGCAGTAGCTGCTAACAATGCAATGTTAATCAGTTGAGCAGGACAGGTAATACATAGCAGCTCCAGTTTCTGATTGAGTTTAATCTCCCAATGCAAATTTAGCCATGAAGGAAGCTGTCAGCAGAGGGGAGGAATGTCACTTCAGCACAAAATAATGCGGGTTTATTCACTTTGAAATCAAAAAACAAAAACAAAAGGCCAAGAATCGGACGGTCCAAAGCAACCGGAGACTCGTCAAATATCAGACTAGACACCACTTTTCCATCAATTTGTTCAATCAGTTTAGATACTAAAGCATCATTATTTTCTTTCAGATACTTATCAATGAGTTTGTCTGCACTAGGAAGGGTTTTTTCTGCTGGACATTATTGTCACATAAAGTCACCAATACACCCTTCTGCAATTAACAGTGGTTGTCAGGCGCTACAAAGAGCATGCACAAATTCATTGACACAATGGTGCTGTGTCCTCTCTTTCATTAAAGCCCTGGTGAAAGCTCCTGATATTGACTGTTTATCCCGAAACTCACTTTGTTCTTTAAGCTTCTTGTGCCTCTTGCTTTCGACATGCTCCTTTATTCTGTTAGCGTGAGCACTGACCTCAGTGCTGCAGTATTTGCATCCTCTTCATTCCCGTCTTTACTTTTCTTGAAAAATTCTAAGCACTGATTTTCTCGTTGGTTACAAGGCATAGATAACCCTATGTTCACCTTTTTGCCTTATCTATCTGTAACTCTCAAGGAGCTTACCTAGGTTCCTGGGACTCTGTGCTGGCAGATCTGGGAGAGGCACACTGTCCCTGGTAAGAAGGGGAAGGCAAGGGCAGACTCCTAGTCTGCTCCGCAACCAAGAGGGAAAGAAGAGAGGCACTATGTAAAACAACAGGGGCCCCTCTTAGTCTGGGGAAGGATTGCAGATGTGCCTGCTCAGAGGAGGGGCAGAGTGAAATGATTGACAAGGGAAAGCCTGGGAAGAAGAGCAAGCCTGACCAACAGGAATGAGATGCCCTTTCCTGGGAGCCCTAGAGGGAGGAGAAGCCATTTTGGGGGTAGTCTGGAGCCAGCCACAGAAAGGGCAGGACTGGCTGTGTGGGGATCCCGAAGAACCCAGGCCTGTCCATCCAAACTCGTAAAGAGATTGGTACAAAGGAGGTAACCGGGTGGATAGGGGGCATTACATAGCTTTATCTGTGGAGGATTGATTGTTTCAAATCAGCGCCACATTAAACGGAAGCAAATAAATAGGCAGACAGCATCTCCTCGAGAGCCAATCATTGCGCAATATTAACATTGTTTGATTTTTCCAACCTCCACCGTGTGTGTGTGTTCTGTGATTGACGCTGTGGAACTGCTTCAATCCCAGAGCTGTAGGACACAACAATCACGTAAAGCGTTAGTGTTTAACAAAAATAAGTACTCGAAAAAATACTGAGTGGATTGATAAATGGGTGTAAATCAGTAAAAACTGAACTTCTTCAATGAAAAAAATGGTAATTTATCAGTGAAAATCGGTAAAAACTGAAAACATGGAACACTACCTGTCATATACAGGAGGGCAGATGAGACAATGTCGTTTTCTTTTCTGGCCTTAAGCTCTGTGACTCTATTCCCACATGCAAATGCTGCTGCTTCTATTTCCCCAATGAAAAAATACTTTAGGCTCCTTTATAGTTTGTTCCTTTAGTTGCAGCTGAGATCTATGGTACATCATAACACACAGCCTGATTAACAGGTCAATAAACTCTCCTGGCGTGATCGAAAACCTGGCCATGTGATTTGTTGTAAGAGCAACTTATGCCTTGAAAACATTTACTTAACAAATGAAGAGGGTTCTTCTTTTCTGGTGTTCACTTTGCCTTCTTCCTCTTTCGTAGTTTTGATATGAAGTAACTGGCAACCTCAAGGATTAAAAAAAAATTACAAGAAAAGTAGTGCAATCTTCACTGTCAGCAAAAACAAACAGAGAGTAAATTACCCACCAACCCCATACTAAGGCCTGGTCCACACTAGGGGGAGCTATCGAAATAAGATACGCGACTTCAGCTACAGGAATAGCGTAGCTGAAGTCAAAGTATCTTATTTCGAATTACCTCCACTTACCTCACGTCCTCGCAGCGCGGGATCGACGGCCGCGGCTCCCCCGTCGACTCCGCTACCTCCGCTCGCCCTGCTGGAGTTCCGGAGTCGATGGGAGCGCATTCGGGGATCGATCTATCGCGTCCAGACGAGACGCGATAGATCGATCCCCGATAATTCGATTGCTACCCGCCGATCCGGGCGGGTAGTCTGGACGTACCCTAAGAACAGCCATACTCGGTCAGGACCAATAGTCCATCTAGCCCAGTATCCTGTCTTTTGACAGTGGCCAATGCCAGGTGCTTCAGAGAAAATGAACAGAACAGGCAATCATCAAGTGATCCATCCCGTGTTGTTTACACCTAGCTTCTAGCAAAGAAAGGCTAGACATACTCAGAGCATGGGGTTGCATCTCTGACCATCTTGGCTAATAGCTGTTGATGGACCTATCCTCCATGAACTTATCTAGTTCTTTTTTTGAACCCTGTTATAGTTCTGGCCTCCACAACATCCCCTGGCAAGAAGTTCCACAGGTTGACTGCGTGTTGTGTGAAGAAATTCTTCCTTTTCTTTGTTTTAAAGTTGCTGACTATTAATTTCATTGGGTGACCCCCTGGTTCTTGTGTTATTTGAAGGGGTAAATAACACTTCTCTATTCACTTTCTCCACACCAAGATTTTATAGTCCTCTCTTTCCCAAGCTGAAAAGTTCCAGTCTTTTTAATCTTTCCTCACCCCTAATCATTTTTGTTGCCCCTCTCTGTACCTTCTCCAATTCTAATATATCTTTTTTGAGATGGGGCGACCAGAACTGCGCACGGTACTGGAGGTGTGGACGTACTATGGATTTATATAGTGTCATTATGATATTTTCGGTCTTATTATCTAGTCCTTTTCTAATGGTTCCTAATATTCTGTTAGGTTTTTTTTAATGCTGCTGCACAGTGAAGAGATGTTTTCAGAGAACTATCCACAAAGACTCCAAGATCACTTCGTTGAGTGGTAACAGCTTATTTAGACCCCATCATTTTGTAAATATAGTTGGAATTATGCTTTCAAATGTGCATTACTTTGCAGTTTTCAACATTGAATTTCATCTGCCATTTTGTTGCCCGGTCATCCAGATTTGTTATCAATTTATTTCAAAATCTCCTCTAGTGATACCTCAGTCTGGGACAGTTCCTCAGATTTACCACCTAAAAAGAATGGCTCAGGTGTGGGAATCTCCCTCACACCCTCTCCAGTGAAGACTGAATCAAATAATTAATTTAGTTTCTCTGCAATGACATTGTCTTCCTTGAGTGCTCCTTTACCACTTCGATAGTCCAGTAGCTCCACTTTTCTGCTTCTGATGTACTTTTAAAAAAATGGCTGTTAACTTTTCAGTCTTTGGCTAGTTGCTCTTCAAATTCTTTTTTGGCCTGCCTAAATATACTTTCACACTTGACTTGTGAGAGTTTATGCTTCTTTCCATTTTCCTCAGTAGGATTTAACTTCCAATTTTTAAAGGATGCCTTTTTGCCT
Organism: Platysternon megacephalum; assembly: GCA_003942145.1. NCBI lineage: Eukaryota > Metazoa > Chordata > Testudines > Platysternidae > Platysternon > Platysternon megacephalum. Next base: position 4,095,527 of record QXTE01000145.1, read on the forward strand.
CTAACCACTTCTGGGAGACACTTTTTCTCTGTGTGTTTTCCTCCTACTATACTTGCTTTAACTGCCGTTGGCACGTATTGGCAATTCCTCTTCACTGTCACAGATCCCACGCACACGGCCACCAGGTCACAGTTCCCAAGGTAACTACACCTGTGACCCCTTTGTGGCTGGCTCAGGGCACCCCGCTAAGGTCTCAGGCTCTAGCTGTCACCTTTCTCAAGGTGGAACCCACATTCCTCTCCCTGCAGATCAGGGATTTAGGCAGCTCCTCCTGCCCTCCACTGGGATCACCTGGGCACATCTGAGGGCATGTTTACACTACAGCATGACAATTGCCAAACTGTGGTGCTGCAGCTACACTACTGTAGCGCTGTCGTGTAAATACGTCCTACACAGATGGAAGGGGTTTTCCATCTATGTAGACAATCCACCTCTCCGAGAGGCGTTAGCTGGGTGGATGGAAGAATCCTTCCTGGCTGCATCTACACTGGGGGTCAGGTCAGCCTAACTATATTGCACAGGACATGAAATTTTTCACCATCCTGAGTGATGAAGCTGGATTGACCTAAGTTTTAAGTGTAGACCTGGTCTGAGTTTAATTCAGCACCAGCCGTCCTGATCTATCCAAAGCAGTGACAGAGTTAGCCAGTGACCATCCAGCCTTCATACAGCAGAGTATTATTTATTCAGAACAAAACCATACAGAGATAATGTATCATAAAAAAACACACCCATGCTTACCACGCAATACCTGTTTCCCACATAGGCCCCTGGTAGGCTTCAAAGTAATTCGGGTTCTCTCTCAGGACCTGGCTCTGTTTGGATCACAATCTCATGTCAGTTTTTGGATGAGATCAGAGCAACCTCTCCCCCCTCCTCAGTCAGTGGGTCATTAGATCATTTTCAGTTCTTTGTTTGCCAGTCTCTTGAACCAGGGTTTTCACATATAAGTCACCAGTCTCAATCCAGCCCAACTTGGAAACTTTAAGGCCAGACAGGACCAGCCAGATTTAGGGTCTTGCGTGGGCAGAGCTAGTCTCCTGCTGAGATCTCACTGCTGTTGTCACTTGTGTTAGCTTTGATCTAGCTAGCTCAAAGTGAGCTGAGGTCTGTCTACACATACTGCAATCAGAGCTCCCAATTGAAGTGTAGACATACCATTGGAGAGAGCTGTTTCGGTGGAGTGGAGAGGGTGGAAGCCAGGCTGGAAGTGATGCTGGATGAGGTTGGAGGAGAAGAACACAAGAGAACAGTTGTAAATGGCGCATTTGGGTCCAGCGAAGAAGGGAAGGTGGGTGGTAGTGGAGAGGCAGGATTGGTCCCGGGTTGGCGTTGGGAAGATACAGGAGACCTGAGTATTCTTGTGAGGGGAAGGATCTAGAAGAGGGAGAGGGTAAGAATATGAGAGTGGGGGAAGGGAGGTTAGTAGCTGGGAGAGGATCACGGGGATGGGGGAGGTGGCGTGTTGCAGGTAGAGAGTCAGCAAGAGTTGTTGTAGACAGCTGGACAGAACAAAGGTGCTGTTATCCCTACTGGGTAAACACCTGAGGAAGGAGCATGCTCCCACTCAGTTTGTTCAATTGCTCGTTTATTTACCTGTTGTTTCAAATGACACTAATTTCCTCATTATCCTCGCAGTACAGTGAGTCTCCACTGAGCAGGGGCTGCTTCCCAAACCGTGACTCTCTTTCTCTCTGTCTCTCTCCCCGCAGTGGGTCAGTCGCTTGTCGCTCCAAGATCCAACCTCAGGGATTCCACAACACCCACCAGAATGAGTAAGTTAATCATTTATGAACATGTGAACTTCAACGGTTACTCCAGAGAACTGACCTTTGACATCTCCCACCTGGGGTCTGTAGACTGGAATGACTGCATCTCCTCGCTGAAGGTCATTGGCCTACCAGCATCATCATTATTCAGGCAAGATCAGGGTGTTTGGGGAAGGTGAATACAGCTTTGTAGGTCATGATGTGAATGATGAGATCACCTCTCTCCAGCTGATTACTGACAACCTGCACAATCCCCAGATCACCCTGTACGAACACCCACACTATTGAGGGCAGGACACGGTGGTAAGGGAAGCAACCAATCTGGCCAGGGGACTTTTCAATGACAGAGTGTCTTCTCACAAGGTCCAGAGTGGCACCTGGCTGTTGTGAGAGCACAGCGATGGAAGCAGCTGGTGTTATGTAGCCCGGGAAGATGAATGGCTTCCAAACAATGGTTCCATCTATCTCAACAACAAGCTTTCATTTCTGCGTCCCCTGTGACCTGGTCAGCGCTAGAGCTGACAAACGGCAGAGTTTGCCATCCTGGGGTTCCAAGTGTTAGGGGGACCCCCACAGGGTGGTAGAGAGGTATAGCTCTGCCCATGCTTGCACTTCATTCTTGCACACACCATGGAATGAGTGAATTTGGGAAAGCGCAGCTCATCCTGTGTTGGGCCCCACAGCTTTGTGTCCTGCTGTTTCTCCCCCAAGGCCGTGCCAGAACTTCCTCCAGCACCTCACTCTGCCAGTCTCCTTCATGCTTCCTCTGGGGCAGTCCCTGCCTCCTACACCCTTCGTGCAGCTCAAACTGGGAGACCTGTTTAGGGATCTGCTGGCATTTGCCTGCTGCCTTTTCCCCCTTCAACTTCTTTTCTCTCACATCATCTTCCCCTGTCCTCCCTTACCCCAGCCAGCTTGTTCTGCATCCCATCTTCCCTGCCTATAAGGCCTTAGCTAACGTAGTGGGCAAGCTTTGCTGATATAAAGCAACGTTAGCAAAAGTCAGGCTGTGAGCAAATGTTGGGCTCTGCCTGCTTTCAAGTTCACAGAATGTGGCAAGAACAGGGCTGATATTGCAGAAACACACATTTCTAAGAAGTGCTAGGCACAGAGTACTTACGCAAACACATTTCAGAAGAGTAGTGTTGAAACAGATCTTTAACAGCCCACAGCTGGGCAGATAATTACCGATAGTGAAAATTTGGGTACAATATGCTTAATGTGCAGTAATTTATCTGAGAAAGAATCACAGAAGCAGTAAAAGTTACATAATATACATCTCCCTAAAAAGCCTCAATTCCCCAAGCATAAACCCTCAGTAACTATGTTGGCCTTACACAATATCCTGATTAGCAAACAAAGCAAGTATAGCTGCCAGTTCTAGATGGGGACTTCTTTTCTTCTCTTCTTTCCCCTCTGAGGTACTTGGTCTGTCAAATTTCCCCTGAAGCAAGATCTAGGTTTCCCTGAGGCCTTCTGTTTCACAGTGTCACAGACCTCTTTAGATGTTAATTGGGGAACTAACTAATTTACTCTGCTTAGCATTTATAATTTTTGTTCTCAAAGGAGTCACATGTTCAAAAAATATGCCCTGTGGGTATTTCATTACTGGCCTTTTCTAATTAATATATTAGAACGGGTGTGTGTGTGTGTGTGTGTGTGTGCAGAACAGAAACAGACCAAAGCTCAATCAGCGTTTACCCTCTCATCAATCATTCACATGAGCTCTTAATTCAGTGTCCTCCAAAAGGGGTTATTTCGATCTGAGTCAAACTGCACCAAGCTCACTGATGGCATGTTTTTACATATTCTTTTCTTTGTGAGCTGGTCATCGGCTGACATGTTTCAAAGTCTCATCTTTAAACGTATGCCCAAATCAAGCCATTTCAGCACTTCCAATAAATTTGCATGCCATCTATCTAATGCTAAGAGAACCTTGTTCCCAGAATCCTCTAGAAAATTCAGACATACCAAGCTCATGTTCACCACATTCATTCATATCAAGCACAGTAATTCATAATAATTTAGCTACATCCCAACTAGTTGTACCAGTTCATTCTGATATTAAGGATGGTACAAAAACATTTCCCAAGAATAACAGGAACACACTGACCCCTCCTAAATTATATGGTCAGGTTGACAGTGTAATGAATAAAGATGTTTTGATCAAACCAACATGTACAAGATGTACGACATGTACCCACGAGATGGGTAATAACTAGCCACGTCGGGGGCCATAAAAGACAGTTACCGTTTCCATAACTGGTGTTCTTTGAGATGCGTTGCTCATGTCTATTCCACAATAGGTGTGTGTGCTCGCCATGTGCACCAGTGCCGGAAGTGTTTCCCCTAGCAGTACCCATAGGGGAGCGCCCCTAGCGACCCCTGGAATGGCGCCTCCATGGCGCGGTATAAGGGGCGCTGTGCGCTCCCCCCACCCTCAGTTCCTTCTTGCCAGACAACTCTGACAGAGGGGAAGGAGGGAGGGATGTGGAATAGACATGAGCAACACATCTCAAAGAACTGGAGATGGGTAGGAGTTCACAAACTCTCAGCACGGAGTACAGCCCTGCCGAACCCGTCGTCCTCCCTGGTCTGGGAGACGATTGCATAATGCGAGGTGAATGTCTGAACTGAAGACCATGTGGCAGCCCTGCAAATGTCCTGAATGGGGACATGGGCTAAAAAGGCAGTCGACGAGGCCTGTGCCCTAGTCGAGTGTGCCCTCACAATTGATGGTGGAGGGATACCCGCCAGATCATAACAGGTACGGATGCACAAGGTGATCCATTTGGAGAGCCGCTGAGTGGAGATCGGCCGACCCCTCATGCGTTCGGCCGAGGCGATGAACAGCTGCGAGGACTTTCTGAATGGCTAAGTCTGCTCCAGGTAAAAAGCCAGAGCCCGTCTCACATCCAGCGTGTGGAGGTGGCGCTTCTCACTGGATGCATGGGGCTTGGGGCAGAGGACCAGCAGAAAAATGTCCTGACCCATGTGGTAGGCGGAGACCACCTTAGGGAGGAACTAAGGATGTGGTCAGAGCTGGACCTTATCCTTATGGAACACCGTGTATGGGGGCTCGGAGGTCAGGGCCTTGAGTTCCGAGACCCATCTAGCTGACGTGATCGCTACCAGGAAGGCCATCTTCCACAAGAGGTGTGACCAGGAACATGTAGCTAGCGGCTCAAAAGGGGGACCCATCAATCGGGCCAGCACAAAGTTCAGGTCCCACTGCGGGCCTGGGGGCCTAATGTATGGGAAGAGACGATCCAAACCCTTAAAGAATCGGACAGTCAAAGCATGGGAGAATACCGTGTGCCCCTGCACCGGCGGGTGGAAGGCCGATATGGCCACCAGGTGCACCTTGACGGACGAGGGAGCTAGGCCTTGGGCTCTGCGGTGAAGGAGGTAGTCTAAAACGAGCTGGATTGGGGCAGCCACAGGGGAAACACCCCGCTTGGCTGCCCACCGGGAAAACCGAGACCACTTTGCCAAGTAGGCTAGATGTGTGGAGGATCGCCTGCTTTCCAAGAGGACATGCTGAACCCCTTCCGAGCATGTTCTTTCCTCCCGGCCTAACCATTAAGCAGCCACGCCGTGAGGTGGAGTGCCGCTAGGTTGGGGTGGAGGAGGCAGCCCTGGTCCTGGGAGAGCAGGTCTGGGCGTGACGGTAACGGCCACAGTGGGGCGCCCGCCAGGCTCATGAGGGTCCCATACCAATGTTGCCTGGGCCACGCCATCTTTATATTTTCCAGGACCTTGACGATTAGAGGGATCGGGGGGAAGGCATAGAGAAGCTGGCCTGACCAGGATAAGAGGAAGGCATCCGAGATGGCGCCCATTCCCAGCCCCCCGCCCCCAAGCAGAACTGGGGACACCAGCGGTTCTGCCGAGTCATGAACAGGTCCTCCTGGGGAGTCCCCCACTCTTGGAAAAGTCTGTGCACCACCTCTGAGTGTAGAGACCACTCGTGCTGAGAGGAGAAGTCATGGCTCAGGTGATTCATGAGAACCCTGACCACCCGGCCCTCCATATGCGAGCGGAAGGCCATGCACGCCAGCCGGACTGCCCTGAGTTCCTTGATGTTTATATGCAAGGCAAGGTCCTGCACAGACCACAGTCCTTGGGTCTGAACGTCCCCCACATGAGCTCCCCGCCCCAGGTCTGTAGTGTTGGACACCAGCTCCACCGATGGGGGCCTGCCCTGAACGAGACTCCATGGAGCATGTTCCCCCAGGGAGGACCACCATTGCAGGGAGGCGATCACCGGCTCTGGCACAGTGAGGACCTTGTCCATCCTGTCTGTGGCCTGGAAGAACACCAAGGCCAACCAGAGCTGGAGGGGCCTCATCCTGAGTCTGGTGTGGTGAACCACATACATGCATGCCGACATGTGACCCAGGAGCTGGAGGCACACTCTGGATGTCATCACGGGGAACATTGTGACTGTATTGATGAGCCCTTTCAGGGTCTCGAATTTGTCCAGCGGGAGAGAAGCCCTGGCCGACATCACGTCCAGGACTGCCCCGATAAACTCTATGCGCTGTACCGGGACTAACGTGGACTTTGTGTCATTCACCAACAGGCCCAGGGTAGTGCACGGGGACAGAAGGAGTGCCACGTGATCCAGCACCTGTGACCGGGAGCCGCCTTTGACCAGCCAGTCATCCAGATAGGGGAAGATCTGGACCCCACAACGTCTGAGGTAGGCCACCACCACAAACATGCACTTTGAGAACACCCTGGGAGCAGTGGACAGGCCAAATGGGAGGACCATAAATTGGTAATGCTCCTGCCCAACCGTAAAATGGAGGAAGTGCCTGTGCCCCTCGAATATGTGAATGTGGAAGTATGTGTCCTGCAGATCGAGGGCGGCGAACCAGTCCCCGGGATCCAGGGAGGGGATGATGGAGGCAAGGGAGACTATGTGGAACTTGAGCTTTACCATGTACTAGTTCAGGCCTCGCAGGTCCAGGATGGGCCTGAACCCCGCTTTGGCCTTTGGGATAAGGAAATAGTGGGAGTAGTACCCCTTGCATTTGAACTCCGCTGGCACCACTTCCACCGCTCCTAAGTCAAGGAGCCTCCTGCTCGAGCAGGGCCTTGTGAGAGAGGTCCCCCAGGAGGGACGGGGGCGGAGGGTGGTTGTTTGAGGTAGAGGTAAATTGGAGGGTGTAGCCCCGGGAGATGGTGTTGAGGACCCATCGGTCCGAGGTCAGCTGCGACCACTCCGGGAGAAAAGCACACAACCGGTTGGAGAAGGGAAGCTTTATTATGGGTGGATCCCTGGTGTGAACTGGTAGGTCGCCCCCGGATGTCCCGTCAAAACTGATGTTTTCCCGCCTGTTTTACCCTTGGAGGGCCCAGGCTTGGGGGCAGACCAGGACTTCCTCTGCGGGCATTTCTTATAGTCCCGTGACTTTTTATAAGAGGGCTCGTATTTAAAGTGGGTGGCCTGGGTGGGAGCCTGCTGCAGCTTAAACTTAGGTCTAGCTGGAGCTGGAACATAAAGGCCAAGTGTCTTAAGCGTAGTGTGGGAATCCTTCAGGCCATGCAGCTTCATGTCCATCTGTTCTGCAAACAGAGCCTTGCCGTCAAATGGGAGGTCCTGCAAGGAGGTCTGCACCTCACTGGACAGCCCAGACAGCAGCAGCCACGATGCCCTCCTCATGGACACCACGGAGGCCATGGACCGTGCAGCCGTATTCACCGCATCTGCCGCTGCCTGCAGGGTCGCCCTGTCAGCCACTGTACCCTCCTCCACCAGAGCTTTGAACTCCTTCCTGTCACACTCCTGGAGGGAGTCCTCGAATTTCGGTAGATAGCCCCACAAATTGAACTCATACCGACCCAAGAGGGCCTGATGGTTCGCCACCTGCAACTGGAAACTCGAGGATGAATAAACTTTTCTCCCAAATAAGTCCAGCCTCCTTGAGTCTTTATTTTTTGGGGTAGGAGCTGATTGGCCCTGCCTCTCCCTGTGGTTGACCGACTCCACCTCCAGTGAGTTCGGGGCAGGATGGGTGTACAAGTATTCATGCCCCTTGGCGGGCACAAAATACTTCCGCTCAGCTCTCTTAGCCCTGGTCTACACTACGAGTTTAGGTCGAATTTAGCAGCGTTAGACCGATTTAACCCTGCACCCGTCCACACGGCGAAGTCATTTTTGTCGACTTAAAGGGCTCTTAAAATTGATTTCTGTATTCTTCCCCCACGAGGGGATTAGCGCTGAAATCGATATTGCCAGGTCGAATTTGGGGTAGTGTGGATGCAATTCGATGGTATTGGCCTCCGGGAGCTATCCCACAGTGCTCCATTGTGACCGCTCTGGACAGCGCTCTCAACTCGGATGCACTGGCCAGGTAGACAGGAAAAGCCCCGGGAACTTTTGAATTTTATTTCCTGTTTGGCCAGCGTGGCAAGTTCATCAGCACAGGTGACCATTCAGAGCCCACCAGCAGAGGTGACCATGCAGTCCCAGAATCGCAAAAGAGCTCCAGCATGGACTGAACGGGAGGTACTGGATCTGATCGCTGTATGGGGAGATGAATCCGTGCTGGCAGAACTCTGTTCAAAAAGACAAAGTGCCAAAACATATGCCAGAGTCTCCAAGGGCATGATGGACAGAGGCTACAACAGGAACCCACAGCAGTGCCGCGTGAAAATTCAGGAGCTCAGGCAAGCCTACCAGAAAACCAAAGAGTCAAACGGAAGCTCCAGGTCAGAGCCTCAGACATGACGCTTCTATGATGAGCTGCATGCAATGCTAGGTGGGGCCCCTACCACTACCCCAACCCTGTCTGTGGACACCAGCAAGGGGGGAGTCTCACGGAACATGGATGAGGATTTTGGGGACGAGGAAGAGGAGGAGGAGGACGAGGTTGAGGATAGCACACAGCAGGCAAGCGGAGAGACCGTTCTCCCCGAGAGCCAGGATCTTTTTATCACCCTGGAGCCAATCCCCTCCCAACCGTTCCAAGGCAGGATCCTGGACCGTGAAGCCAGAGAAGGCACCTCTGGTGAGTGTACCTTTGTAAATATAATACATGGTTTAAAAGCAAGCGTGTTTAATGATTAATTTGCCCTGAAGACTTGGGATGCATTCATGGCCAGTAAAGCTACTGAAAAAGTCTGTTAACATAGAATATCAGGGTTGGAAGGGACCTCAGGAGGTCATCTAGTCCAACCCGCTGCTCAAAGCAGGACCTAATCCCAACTAAATCATCCCAGCCAGGGCTTTGTCAAGCCTGACCTTAAAAACCTCTAAGGATGCCTGGGGATGGAGTGGAAATCCTCCAGGGACATCTCCATGAAGCTCTCCTGGAGGTACTCTAAAAGCCTTTGCAGAAGGTTTCTGGGGAGAGCAGCCTTATTCCGTCCTCAATGGTAGGACACTTTACCACGCCAGGCCAGTAGCAAGTAGTCTGGTATCATTGCATAACAAAGCCTGGCAGTGTATGGTCCCGGTGTTTGCTGGCATTCAAGCAACATCCGTTCTTTATCTCCCTGTGTTATCCTCAGGAGAGTGATATCGTTCATGGTCACCTGGTTGAAATAGGGGAATTTTATTAACGGGACATTCAGAGGTGGCCGTTCCTGCAGTCCCTTCCTGCAGCTGTTCAAACAGACCAGAGTTCCTGAAGACGCGAGCGTCCTGAACCTTTCCCGGCCATCCAACGTTGACGTCGGTGAACCGTCCCTTGTGTCACGGTATCACCGGGCAATGCTCTGGAACTACTCCCTACGAAGCCAGTCAGGGCTCTGGGGAAGCCTCCAATCTGTGAGCAGACTGTCTCCAGGCAAGACGCTTACAGAGCTTCCCCCTTCCTGGGTCTGACCTTGGAGCATTCAGCATCCCCTTCTTCACTGTGCGCTCCCCCCAGCGAGACCACACAGGCGGGGCTCCTGGGGAAGCCAGAGGGCCCTGCACCCCAACTCCGCAGTCAGACGTGACTCTCAGCCAGCCAGTAAAACAGAAGGTTTATTCGACGACAGGAACACAGTTTAAAAAGAGCTTGTAGGTGCAGAGAACCGGACCCCTCAGTCAGGTCCAACGTGGGGGCCAGGGAGCCCAGCGCCCCGCCTGGGCCTCCCTCCATAACTCCAGCCAACCCCAAACTGAAAACCCTCCAGCCCCTCCTCTGCCTTTTCCTCTTTCCTGGGCCAGGAGGTCACCTGAGCTGTTTGTTCTCCAACACCTTCAGCTGAGAGGGGCCTAGGCCATTAGTAGCCAGGAGACAGGGTTTCGGCCATTCTTTATATAGATGGCATCACACTGCCCCTACCTAGATACTGAGGAAATGCATAGGGAAGACTGAGGCGCGCACACACACAGTATCCAGAGAAACCATTAAAACCATTCCCACTCCATCACACCTTGTGATCCACCAGTGCTTGCAGCACCATTGAAAAGTACCCCTTGCGGTTTATGTACTGGCTGCCCTGGTGGTCTGGTCCCAAGACAGGGATATGGGTTCCGTCTTTTGCCCCACCACAGTTAGGGAATTCCATTGCAGCAAAGCCATCTACTATGACCTGCACATTTTCCCAGAGTCACTACCCTTGATAGCAGCAGCTCAGTGATTGCGTTGGCTACTTGCTTCACAGCAGCCCCCACAGTAGATTTGCCCACTCCAAATTGATTCCCGACTGACCAGTAGCTGTCTGGCATTGCAAGCTTCCAGAGGGCTATCGCCACTCGCTTGTGAACTGTGAGGGCTGCTCGCATCTTGGTATTCTTGTGCTTCAGGGCAGGGGAAAGCAAGTCACAAAGTTCCATGAAAGTGCCCTTATGCATGCGAAAGTTTCGCAGCCACTGGGAATCATCCCAGACCCGCAACACTATGCAGCCCCACCAGTCTGTGCTTGTTTCCCGGGCCCAGAATCGGCGTTCCATGTCATGAGCCTGCCCTACTGCCACCAGGATGTCCAGATTGTCGGGGCCCATGCTTTGAGAGAAGTATGTGTCCATGTCCTCATCACTCTCGTCATCCTGCTGCCTCGCCTCCTCGCCTGCTTTTGCAGGTTCTGGTTCTGCACAAACTGCACGATAATGCGCAAGGTGTTTACAATGCTCATAACTGCCACGGTGATCTGAGCGGGTTCCATGCTTGCGGTGCTATGGCGTCTGCATGGCCAATCCAGGGAAAAGGGCACAAAATGATTGCCTGCCGTTGCTTTCACGGAGGGAGGGGCGACTGACGACATGTACCCAAAACCACCCATGACACATTTTTTGCCCCATCAGGCATTGGGAGCTCAACCCAGAATTCCAATGGGCAGCGGAGACTGCGGGAACTGTGGGATAGCTACCCACAATGTACCGCTCCAAAAGTTGACACTAGCCACGGTACTGTGGACGCACTCCGCTGACTTACTGTGCTTAGTGGGGACGCACGGATTCGTCTTTATACAATCTGTTCAGAAAAATTGACTTCTATAAATTCGACCTAATTTAAATAGTGTAGACATACCCTTAGAGATGGGGGGCAAGGAAGCCGGGGTTTGCCACAAGGCGTTTGAAATTTTTGCCACCCCTTCGCAGTGGGAGAGCCACCCTGCCCGATGCCGATAGGATGTTGAAGAGGGAGTCCGAGGGTTCCTCCACCTCCTCGGCCCGAAGGTTGAGGCTTGATGCCACCCTTTTCAATAGTTCCTGGTGGGCTTTAGAGTCCTCCTGAGGGACATAGGGAGGAGGGGCCGTAATCGCCTCATCAAGGGAGGATCAGGAGGTGGGTGTGGTACTCTGTGTACCCACCGATACCGGGGGTCCCACTACTTGGTCGCCCTCCGGGCACGGAACCGAGGATGCACGTCCCACCAACCCTTCCTAGGAGGCTGGGAAAGAGAAGCCAACGGCTGTTCTGAGGCTCTGGCCACTGAGCGAGCCCCCACCGGGGTCTGCGCCGGGAGCCACGGGGCCCATTGGTACCATGGTGCCAGCCAAGGAGCCTGGTGCCACTGCACCTGCTGTGGCTCCGGCGGAGCAGGCTGTTCAGCCTGACTGGCCCATCGATCGACAGCTATGAAGGGAGGCCGGGCTGGCATACGACCTGCTGCTGTCCCTGGATTGGGAGGAGAGGTGGCGGCGGGAACGGTGCTGACCATGATCCCGACGTGGAGGAACGGTACCACTGGTAGCAATGCGGTGGGGTCCTGGAGCGAGACGACGAACGGGAATGGTGTTGATGTTCATGTCGCGACTGGCTACGGTAGCCCCTCAGAGATGAGGACCTTCGGTGCTGTCTGTCTCAGTCTTGACGGGGCCCGCTCCTCAAGGCGGAGCAGTGCCTGGAGCCCCTGTTAGTCAGAACCCAGCCAGACAACCTGGTAGGGGTTGATGGTAACTGGTGTGTGGACTATGCACTGGGCAGTCGCTGAGTGGGGAACATTCCCTCGACCGCGAATGGTACCAAGCAGGGGGCGACAGCAGAGATCCCAACGGTGGCTTGCCTCTGGACCGAGGAGCCAGCGTTAGCGGTGCCCCTGGCACTGGCAAGGACATAACGTCCTGGGCCGCTTGCAGGGCCTCCAGCGTGGAGGGCATCCGGACATCCGGGGGAGCCTGTTCCGAAAGGGCCAGGCTACTCTGCTCAACCTGAGTCGGAGGCTTGGAGGCCGATGGGGACCGAGGACTGCCCAACATGGGTCTAGCCCAGGGGTAGGCAACCTATGGCACGTGTGCCAAAGGCAGCACGCGAGCTGATTTTCAGTGGCACTCACACTGCCCGGGTCCTGGCCACCGGTCTGGGGGGCTCTGCATTTTAATTTAATTTTAAATGAAGCTTCTTAAACATTTTACAAACCTTATTTACTTTGCATATAACAATAGTTTAGTTATATATTATAGACTTATAGAAAGAGACCTTCTAAAAATGTTAAAATGTATTACTGGCACCTGAAACCTTAAATTAGAGTAAAAAAATGAAGACTCGGCACACCACTTCTGAAAGGTTGCCAACCCCTGGTCTAGCCTCTTCCCCAGTCTTGCTCTGATGCTGTGGCGGAGAAGACCTCTTCTTAGCCTTCTTAGTGTGCCCCGCGGACAGGGAGCAGTGCCGACTGGTAGATGGCACCAAAGGGTCGCTGCGCACCGACACCGCGGTACCCGGTGCCGACTTGGAGAGGCGCACTGGAGTCAGGGTCAATGCCGATTCCATCAGGATAGCCCGGAGCTGAATGTCTTTCTCTCTTGGTCCGAGGCTTGAAAGACCTGCAAATCTTGCAGCGATCGCTGAGATGGGCTTCCCCCAGACAGCACAAACAGTCCACGTGTGGATCACTCACTGGCATCAGCTGCCTACAACTGTCGCACGACTTAAAGCCCGGGGCACGGGGCATGCCCTGACCCGTGCGTACTAAACTAAACTAATCTAACTACTTCAACTACAGGTACTACTACGATGAACGAACAAGAGTTCTAGAGGAAAGTTCTATGATTCTACAAACGATCATCCAGAGGTCCCCACAAGTGCTTGATCTGACCTTGGAGACAGCTGCCTCATTATCACTGCCAAGACACTATGGCACCAAAAGACAGATTGAAAAGAATGTCCACATAGATGAAATAGAAGGAGTAACCAAAGAGATCGTCAGCAAATCTTATCATCACAATCTAAAGAGAGCAGAGAGCTCTAGCTTCTATAGCCTCAAGCAGGTGGGAAAGGTGATGGGGAGAGGTTCAGTTTCTTTATGGAGATAGGAACCTCTAACCCTTCCCAGGGGATAAATGAGCCACTCACTAACAGGGAAACTGTCAAGGTGCCTTTACTGGCCAAGATCTCTCCTCACACAGAGGTGATCATCCAGGCCCTGAGGTGCCATCTCAGTCTTGCTGGTGCTGATCACGCCTTAGGGCGGGAAAAGGAGGACTGAACATGAGATGCACCAGAGCACATTGGGGTGTAGCACCCACCCAGTCCACTCTACACCAAGAGAGCAGTGGCTGGAACTCAGGTCTCACTCTCTCTCTCTTTCCCCTCCCCAAACATTGACACGTTCTCCTGAATGGAAAACCAGCATTTGGACACAATTCCATTGTTCTGTAAATGTTCAAAAGATTTGGGTTTTGTTCCAATGCAAAACAAAAACAGACTTTGAAACCTTGAAATCTCCTGCTAAATAGCTCTAAGCCCCTAATAGCTCCTGCTAAATAGCCCAGAAGCTGGGAATGTGCGACAGGGGATGGATCACTTGATGATTACCTGTTCTGTTCAGTCCCTCTAGGGCACCTGGCATTGGCCACTGTCAGAAGACAGGATACTGGTCTGGATGGACCTTTGGTCTGACCCAGTTCTTATGTTCTTAATAGTTTACCCTCACTATCAAAACTGTGAGGCGTATTTCTAGTCTGAACTGATCTAGCATCAGCTGCTAACTATTGGATTTTACTATGCTTTTCTTGGTCAATTGAAGTGCTGTATACTATGAGAAATCTCTTCCCGAGGGAGGTCTTTGGAGCCTGTGATCCAGTTGTCCCAGATCCTGAGGTAAATGCACCTTTGAGAGCCGCCCCTCCCACCTTCCATGGTCAGAATGGCCATTTTATAACAGTTTCAGTTCTTTGTTTGCCAGTCTCCTGAACCAGGTCTTTTACATGTAGATCACCAGTCTGAATCCAGCCTGATTCAGAGACTTCAAGGCCAGAAGGGACTATCATGATCTTCTAGTCTGACCTCTTGCACATCCTCCCCATCTAGTGTCCCATCTCTGACCGCAGGAGATCTCTGCTAACAACAGTGACAGATGGGCCATATGCCACAGTAAGCAACCTCATCATACCATCCCCTCCATAAGTTCATGAAGCTCAGTCTTGAAACAAGTAATTGTACTTGTCCTGACTGCTACCCTTGGAAGGCCATTCCAGAACTTCACTTCTCTCAAGTCAAACTGCAATAGGCAAATTCCCCTGGGAGATGAGGGTTCCCAGGATTATCATCCTTAAGGATTTGTTTAATTACGCACAAGTGACTTTAGTTGCTGCAGGAAAATCCTGCACTCGCCCATTGAGTCAGGTGCAATCGCTAGCCAACACAGGTAACTTTAATAGTGTTGATTCCACAAAATTTGGTATTTCATGATTCTAAAGCTCAGTTCACATGTTGTCAGTTCCTGATATCTCAACAGTGCTTACATTCCTTCTGCTCTGTTGCTGCACTGCTTGTCCTGTCTCAAGAAAGACATTAACTCCTCCACATCTGGTGGGTAGCCATACAATGTGAGTGGGGAAACTGAGTCACACATCTGTTTCATAAAAAGGAATCAGAAATTTCCCAGTTCCCCGCATCTCCCCCTCTTGAAAGCGGGCTCAGCTAGGATGCCAAATCAGTGCTCAAGAGTAGCCCACACATGCCCTCACATGGCCCCCAGTACTGTAAAACCACTTTAATCTTCAAGGGATAAAGGTGGGTGGTGCCCTGTTAGTCCAAGGTGTGTCAGTCACCCAGGCCATTTGCTGGGGTTGATGACAATATGAATATCAAGATCACTTCTCTCCAGCTGATTACTGAAAACCTGCACAATCCCAGATCATCCTGCATGAGCACGTGCACTGTCAATGGCAGGTCAGAGTGGTGAGAATCATAGAAATATGTGACTGGAAGCAACCTCGATAGGTCATCTCGTCCAGTCCCCTGCACTGAGGCAGGACTAAGTATTATCTAGAATAACCCTGACAGGTGTTTGTCTAAACTGCTCTTAAAAGCCTTCCATGATGTAGATTCCACAACCTCCCTAGGTAATTTTTAAAGTGCTTAACTACACTGACAATTAAGAAGTTTTTCCTAATTTCTAACCTAAATCTCCTGTGCTGCAATTTAAGCTCATTACTTCTTGTCCTGTCCTCAGTGGTTACAGAAAATAATTTATTGCCTTCTTCCGTATAACAACCTTTTACTGATTGAAATCTGTTATCGTGTCCCCACCTAAGTCTTCTCTTCTCCAGACTCAACAAACCCAATTTCTTAAATCTTTCCTTGTAGGTCATGTTTTCTAGACCTTTAGTCATTTTTGCTGCTTTCCTGTGGACTTTCTGTAATTTGTCCACATCTTTCCCGAAGTGTGGTGCCCAGAACTATTGAGACCTTATAAGTAAGGCTATGATTTAGTCATGGGTATTTTTAGTAAAAGTCATGGACAGGTCATGGGCAGTGAACAAAAATTCACAGCCTGTGACCTGTCCATGACTTCTACTATAAATACCCACGACTAAACCTTAGGTGCTCTGGGGGGCTCCGGGGCATGCCTGCTGCTCTGGAGGGGTGGGGCTCCAGGGTGCTGCTGGTGCTGGGGAGGGGGCGGACTGGGTCGCTGCCGTTGCTGAGGGGGGTTGCTACTGCAACTGGATGCGGGGGGGTGGCGGCAAGGGGCACTGCTACTGCTTGGCAGCATGACCTGGGGCACCGCCGCTGCAGCTTGGGAAGTGAGGGGGGGGCCCCAGTGCACCACCGCCACAGCTCAGGGGAGGAGACTGCCTGGGGCATCGCTGTTGCAGGTCCGGGAGGGGGGGACAGCCAGGGACTGTTGCCACAGCATGGCGGGAGGGTGGGCTGGGACTGCCGCTGTTACTCGGAGGGAGGGGCCTGCCTGGGGCCACCGCAGCAGCCAGTGCAGCTGGCCCCGAGTCTGCTCAAGCTGCTCAGGCAGCCCTGGGGTCAGCCACACCGGCTGCCGCACAGGTCACTGCGGTCACGGAAAGTCACAGAATCCATGACTTCCATGACCTCTGTGACAGACTCGCAGCCTTACTTCTAAGTTTAGTCATTTTTGTTGCTCTTCTCTGGACTTTCTCCAATTTGTCCACATCTTTCCTGAAATGTGGCACCCAGAACTGGATACAACACTCTTACTAATACATCTGTAGGGAGCCGGGGTGGCTTCCCTCCAAATAGAGGGTAATGAGCCACTCTCTCAGCCTGAGTGGGCAGAGCCAGGCCAAGCTTACTCCACCCCCTGGAAGGGGAGGGGGTGGAACAGGAAGTACAAAAGTGCGTTTGGTTTGTGCGTTTGTTTTATTTGTTCAGTAATCTGCCTTGATGTTTTCGATCCATTATAATCACTTAAAATCTATCCTTTGTAGTTAGAATCATAGAAGGTTAGAGTTTGAAGAGACCTCAGGAGGTCATCTAGTCCAACTCCCTGCTCAAAGCAGGACCAACCCCAACTAAATCATCCCAGCCAGGGCTTTGTCAAGCTGGGCCTTAAAAACCTCTAAGGATGGAGATTCCACCACTTCCCAAGGTAACCCATTCCAGTGCTTCACCCCCCTTCTAGTGAAAAAGTGTTTCCTAATATCCAACCTAGACCTCCCTCACTGCAACTTGAGACCATTGCTTCTTCTGTCATCTGCCACCACTGAGAACAGCTGAGCTCCATCCTTTTTGGAACCCCCCTTCATGTAGTTGAAGGCAGCTATCAAATCTCTTCCCCCCCCCCCGCCCCACTCTTCTCTTCTGCAGACTAAATAACCCCAGTTCCCTCAGCCTCTCCTCGTAAGTCATGTGGCCCAGCCCCCTAATCATTTTCGTTGCCCTCCGCTGGACTCTCCCCAATTTGTCCACCTCCTTTCTGTAGTGGGGGAACCAAAACTGGACACAATACTCTAGGTGTGGCCTCACCAGTGCCGAATAGAGGGGAATAATCACTTCCCTCTAGAAACTGGAGATCTCACGCTATCTTTAGATTGTGGTGATCGAGGTTTGCTGACGATCTGTTTGGTTGACTCCTTCTGTTTCATCCATGTGGATCTTCCTTTCAATCCATCTGTGGGTGTGTGGGCACCTGATCAAAAGAGCCAATGGGAAGGCTAGAACTTTTTAAAATTGGGAAAAAAACTTTTCCTTTGACTGTCTGTTGTTCTCTGGAAAGAGGGGACAGGGCTGGAGCTATGCTGTAAAAAGCTGTGTGCCAGGTATGAAAATAATCAGATCATACCTAGAACCAGAGATGTAAGTAGATCAGGAAATATCTAGGAAGACGCGATTAGGTTTATCTCTCTTATTTCTTTATGGCTTGTGGACTCCTCTGTGCTAACCCCAGGTGCTTTTGTTTTGCTTGTAACCTTTAAGCTGGACCTCGAGAGCTATTCTTGATGCTTAATTTTTGTAATTGTTTTTTAATCTAGCAAAAAGCCTAAATTCCAGATGTATTTCCTTTCTTTTTGTTTTTAATAAAATTTACCTTTTTTAAGAACAGGATTAGATTTTTGTGTCCTAAGAGTTTTGTGCATAAGTTGTTTAATTAGCTTTGTTTTTCCTTTCTCAGCTCTTTCCCAGAGGGGGGCATGAAAGGGCTTGAGGGTACCCCACAGGAAGGAATTCCTAAGTGCACCTTTCTGGGTTCTCTAAAAAGGGTTTTTTTTGCAGTTGGGTGGTGGCAGCATCTACCCATCCAAGGTCAGAGAGAAGCTGTAACCTTGGGAGTTTAATACAAGCCTGGAGTGGCCAGTATTAATTTTTAGAATCCTTGCGGGCCCCCACCTTCTGCACTCGAAGTGCCAGAGTGGGGAATCAGACTTGACAGGGTGCCATGGTGTCTTGGCAGTGATAATGGGGCAGCTAGTTCCATTGTCAGTTCTAGCACCTCTAAGCCCCCCCCCCCATGTGATCCCAGAAATCATAGAAATGTAGAGCTGGCAGAGATCTCCACAGGTCATCTAATCCAGGGATGGCAAGGTCTGCAGCTCATCAGATCTAATGCCAGACCAGTCTCAGGGGACACAAATGAAAGCTTGTCGTTGGGACACATTGAGTCATTGTTCAGAAGACATTCAGCTTTCTGGGCAACATAACAGAAGCCACTTCCATCACCATGCTCACACAATAGCCAGGCACTGCTCTGCCATTGAAATCTCCATTGCTCAGCTTGGTTACTTCTCTGGGAACAGGGGGCAGCAAACAGGGGTGTATGAGAGGGAGAACCCTCCTGAAGAAGGAGTGAGCAATAATGCTTGGGGTGAGTGGGCCAGCTTGTTTGTATGTTTGGTTTTTCTTTTAGCTTGTGGAAAGTTGACAGTGTGGTCAGTTGGGGATTGTGGCGGAAGGCAGCATGGATCAGGTGACCATGGAATGATAGAGGGAATGGTAGGAGTGGAAACAGCAGAATAAAGACAATGGACTTCAAGAAGGCAGACGTCAGCAAACTCAGAGAACTGGTAGGTAAGATCCCAGGGTAAGCAAGTCTAAGGGAAAAAAGAGCTGGCAATTTTTTAAAGAGACATTATTAAGAGCAAAGGAGCAAACTATCCCAATGAGTAGGAAAGCTAGGAAGTCTGGTGAGAGACCTCACTGGCTTAACCAGGAGATCTTCGATGACCTGAAACTCAAAAGAGAGTCATACAAAAAATGGAAACTACGTCAAATGATAAAGGATGAATATCAATCTATCTAATCAATCTATCTAATCAATCTATCTAATTAAGTCTATCCTTATCTATCTAATCTTATCTATCTAAAACACAAGCACCTAGGGACGAAATTAGAGAGGCCAAGGCACAAAATGAGATTAAACTAGCTAGGGATATAAAGGGTAACAAGAAAGCATTTTAAAAATACATGAGAGGCAAGAACAGGAGGAAGGTACAGGGTAGGCCCAATACTCAATGAGGAGGGAAAGACAATAATAGAAAATACAGCAATGACTGAAGTCTTAAATACCTTTTTAATTTCAGTTTTCACAAAAAAATTAGCAGTGATTGGACAACTAACATAGCAAACATCAGTGTAAATAGGGTAGGATCTGAGTCTAAAATAGGAAAAAGAACAAGTTAAGAATTACTTGGACAAGTTCGATGTCTTCAAGGCAGCAGGGCCTGATGAAATACATTCTAGAATAGTTAAGGAACTGGCTGAAGAGATCTCTGAGCCATTAGCGATTCTTGTTAAGAACTCGTGGAGGATGGGAGAGATACCAGAGGGCTGCAAAAAGGGCAAATTATAGTATCTATAAAAAGGGGGAAGAAGGACAACCCAAGGAATTATAGACCAGTCAGAGAGTATACTTATACTCCCAAGTGGGGATGGGTTGCAAGCGCCTTGGAGGACAGGATTAGAATTCAAAATGACCTTGACACACTGGAGAAATGATCTGAATCGAATACGATGAAACTCAATAAGGACAAATGCAAAGTACAATACTTAGGAAGGAATAATCAATTGTACAAATACAAAATGGGAAATAGCTGCCTAGGAAGGAGCACTGCAGAAAAGGATCTGGAGGTTATAGTAGATCACAAAATAAATACGAGTCAACAATATAATACTGTTGCAAAAAAAGTGAACATCGTTCTGGGTTGTATTAGTCAGAGTGTTGTAAGCAAGACACGAGAAGTAATTCTTCAACTCTACCCAGCATTTATAAGGCCTCAACTGCAGTACTGTGTCCAGTTCTAGGCACGTGTGTGGATTTGACAATATTTGTAGAGATTTGTACAACATTTTGCAGACTGGGCAGTGACTTTATGCCATTTCCTGGTGTGAAACCATTTGCACTGCCTGCAGACACAGGAAGGGGTCAGATGTGTTGTTGGTTGGGATCTCAAGTGATACAACTTTTGATATGCTCCAGCCTTTTCTCCTGCAAAGGCAAAGAGTCTGGACCAGGCACTAACAATTGACTGCAAGAATACAGCTTGTTACAGTGTCCATGCAAATGAAGTCGCTGACAGTGAAAAGTCGGGGTGTGGTGGGGGCATGTTCTCCCTTCCTGTAACAATATGAAAGCAGTGTTAAGCTCAATTTAGCTTCCTAGTTTATGCAGATAGATACCAGAGACTGAGGGGAGGGGAGGATAACACCATCCCCCACTCCCACACTGAATATTTTACTGATGCAAAAGTGCATTGCCTGGGTCCTCTAGCCATGGCCAGGGAGAACAGATCACTGCCTGCCCTTACCAGGGAAACTGAGGCACAAGAGAGCAAGGTTGTGGCTGAGACTCCAGCTGCAAGTTGGGAATCTGAGGTAGCTAAGGAGTTCTGCCAGTCCTGTGACACCCTCATGAGGGAGGGAAAAGCCCAAGCCAAGTGTAAAACAGCTGCTTGGGAAATTGCAGAGGTGGCAGCAGCCATGAGGGAGGGGGAACTTCTCCCCCCATTCTAGGAAAGGGTGCATGTTCCTGAGTGGGGTGGGGGAAGAAATACAGCTCAGCTCAGCGTGTGGGGCAAAGGACAAATCCAGTGGAGCGGGAGCACGGGGGCATCTGCTACCTCTCCACCCTGGGGGAACTGCGGGATGCCATAGGTGTCCCCAGGCCCTGGCCTGCGAGGAGATGGGCAGAAGAAGGGATTTGCCTCTGAGGGAGATTCTCCGTTGCAGAGGCTTGGGATCCCTTAGCTGTTAAAGGACCTGCATGGTTAACAGCAGCGTGGCAGGGGGACAGGCCTGTCCTAATTCTCGCAGTGATCGAGTGGGTGCTCCCCACCCCCTACCATTGAGAGGGAACCCCAGCGGCAGCTCCCCTGTATCCCTAGCAGATGAAAAGGAGGAGGGAGGTGCTGATTCAGGTCCTCATTTCAGTCCCAGGGGTTTTACAGTACTGGGGGACATGTGAGGAGATGTGTGTGCTCCCCTTGGGCACTGCACTGGCAGCCTGGCTGAGCCTGATTTCAAGAGGGGGAGATGTGGAGACCTGGGACACTTCTGATTGATTTTTATGAAACAAATGTGTGACTCAGTTTACCCACTCACATTGTATGGCTACCCACCAGGTATGTGTGACGGGTTTGGTCACAGAGACCACCTTGGGACTGTCACCTTATGTGCTGAAATTACCTCTGAGCCCATTTTCCCTGCCAGCTTGGGACTTCCAAAACTCTGCTTTGTTGAGCCAGACAGGCTAGCCTGCTGCAACACAGACCCAGGGTCTGATCCACACCCCCAAAGCTGCAGATTTAACTGAAAACTGCTCAGCAGGTTACCTTTTCTCCAGCACCCAGACACCCAGTTCCCAATGGGGTCCAAACCCCAAATAAATCCGTTTTACTCTGTATAAAGCTTATACAGGGAAAATTAATAAATTGTCCGCCCTCTATAACACTGACAGAGAGATGTGCACAGCTGTTTGCTCCCCCAGGTATTAATAACTTACTCTGGGTTTATTAATAAACAAAAGTGATTTTATTAAGTATAAAAAGTAGGATTTAAGTGGTTTCAAGTAATAACTGACATAACAAAGTAAGTCACCAAGCAAAATAAAGCAAGAACACGCAAGTCTAAGCCTAATACATTAAGAAACTGATTACAGGAAATATCTCACCCTCAGAGATGTTCCAATAAGCTTCTTTCACAGACTAGACTCCTTCCTAGTCTGGGCCCAATCCTTTCCCCTGGTACAGTCCTTCTTAGTTCCGGCAGACATCTCAGGTGGTAAGCAGGGGTTTTCTCATGACTGGCAGCCTCCTTTGTCCTGCTCCATCCCCTTTTATAGCTTTGGCACAAGGCTGGAATCTTTTGTCTCTCTGGGTCCCCATCCCTCCTTCTAAATGGAAAAGTACCAGATTTAAGAGGGATTTCATTATCAGGTGGCATGGTCACATATCACTGTAAGACCCCTAATCTCCATTCCCCATGGGTTGGCCCAAACGTACACAGGAAGGCTTTCAAGTAACTAAGGCCATTTACAACTGATTGTTTCTGGAGCACCCTTAATGGCCTCCACTTAATATGTTTACATCAGCGATACAAGATTATATCCTATTCTCCTAACTCCAGATATAGAAATAATACATGCAAACATCACAGTGGGGTGGCGCTAATGTCTTTTTTGAGACAGGACAAGCAGTGCAGCGACTGGGCGGAAGGAATATAAGCACTGCTGAGCTATCAGAAACTGACAACATGTGAACTGAGCTTTAGAATCATGAAATACCAAATTCTGTAGAATCAACATAATTAACATTATCCTTGTTGGCTAGTGATTGCATCCTGACTCAGTGAGCAAGTACAGGAGTTTCCTGCAGCAACTAAAGTCACTAGTGTATAACTAAACAAATCCTTAGGCTGATAAGCCTGGCAAGCCTCTCACCCCAGGGGAATTTGCATATTGCGGTTTGACTTTAGAGGCATGAGGTTCTGGAACAGCCCTCGAAGGGGAGCAGTGAGGGCAACTAAACTCACTTGTTTCAAGACTGAGCTTGCTAAACTTATGGAGTGGATGGTATGATGAGGTTGCCTAAATTGGCATATGGCCCATCTGCCACTGCTGTTAGCAGAGATCTCCTGCAGACAGAGATGGGACGATAGATTGGGAGGGCTCTGAGTTGCTACAGAGAATTCTTTCCCAGCTGTCTAGCTGGTGGGTCTCACCCACATGCTCAGGGTCTAACTGATCGCAATACTGGAGACGGGAAGGAATTCTCCCCCAGTTCAGATGGGCAGGGAGCCTGGGGTTTTTTCATCTTCCTCCGCAGCATGGGGTTTGAACTAGAATAAGTGGTAGATTCTCTGTAACTTGAAAGAGTTGAGAACTTCAGTAACTCAACCAGAGGTTACCGCCCTGCTGCAGGAGTGGCTGGTAAGGTTGTGTGGCCTGAAATTGCTTCTCATCCATAGTGATTAGGCATTTCCTGTGTGTCTCTGAGACCGCGGTGACCCTTCTTGTGGGAGAAGATTTCTTAATCCATGTTCTTGTGACCATGATTCCCACTCAGGGTAGGCTCCATTCACTTTCTCTCAACAACCCACTCTTACAGACCAAAGGTTTCCACTCTCCAGAGGGTCAGTGTGAAATTTCCAGTTTAAGATTCAAGAGGTCAATTAGGAAAATGTATTAGGAATAGAGAGAGAGAAAATCTGATTATGGCAGTGTGACGGTGCTGCCCGTGGGAGCCAGCTGAGGTCACTCAATTAGGGTGAACTGCAAACAAAACGGGGCAGACAAACCCCAAACTCTGGTGGATATTCCAATACTTAGATTTTCCAAGCCAGCACAAAACAACTTCTATATTACCATACAGAACATAAGAACATAAGAAAAGCCGTACCGGGTCAGACCAAAGGTCCATCTAGCCCAGTATCTGTCTACCGACAGTGGCCAATGCCAGGTGCCCCAGAGGGAGTGAACCTAACAGGCAATGATCAAGTGATCTCTCTCCTGCCATCCATCTCCATCCTCTGACGAACAGAGGCTAGGGACACCATTCTTACCCATCCTGGCTAATAGCCATTTATGGACTTAGCCACCATGAATTTATCCAGTCCCCTTTTAAACATTGTTATAGTCCTAGCCTTCACAACCTCCTCAGGTAAGGAGTTCCACAAGTTGACTGTGCGCTGCGTGAAGAAGAACTTCCTTTTATTTGTTTTAAACCTGCTGCCTATTAATTTCATTTGGTGACCCCTAGTTCTTGTATTATGGGAATAAGTAAATAACTTTTCCTTATCCACTTTCTCAACATCACTCATGATTTTATATACCTCTATCATGTCCCCCCTTAGTCTTCTCTTTTCCAAGC
>QXTE01000145.1:4129216-4154820 GCA_003942145.1 Platysternon megacephalum
TGTGTTCTGAAAGAAGTCGCCTTCTGCCTGATCATGTGAATGAACTAATGAACATATCAATGAGCATATCAATTGAAGGAATGGAAGTACCGGACACACGAGAAGCCACTGAAGATGAACGCGTTGCATTCAAGAAGTTCATTAACAGAGCTGTGCAAAATTATAACAAGAAACCAAGAAGGATGTAGATGTCGTGCTTCATAGAAGGCTTGAGTAGCTAACTTTAATTTGTGTGATGATTTTAAAACATGAGTTAAATCTAATAAAATGGTCATGAGACATTTTTCAGTTTTTACTATGCTGCCATACAGCCCACCTTCACCCTCACAGTCTCACCCCTCATCGGCCCTGACACACACACCCCTGTAAATTCGAACCACCCCCCCACCCTAATTTCAATTCCTGGGGAAACCACTGCTCCCAACTAAATAACAGTTCACATAAAAGAGTAAGACAAAGAATTCAGTTATTAATTCAGCAAATTGGCCTTAAGCCAGGGACCCCAAACAAACATAAGGAAGGTATACAACTAATTCAGGTAAGTCAGTACATCACCGGATCAGAAGCTATCACGGACAGGGAACACACACGCAGATCCAGGGGCACAGCAGGGTCACCAACAACATCAGGATCTGGAGACACATGATCACATGACACAGGGATTCAGGAGCGGGCACACTCAAGATCAGGAACAGGAAAGCAGGCAGATCTTCTCTTCTTTTGTTGACACGTAGTCTCAGCTAGGACACCCTAAACACTGGACTGCCACCAGAATGGAAGGAGAGTAAAAAATCCTTCATTGGAAGGAGAGTAAAAAATCCCTTCCAAAATACATTGGGGGGAAAAATCCGTTCCTTTCCCCTGCCAGTGGCTGCCTGAAACACCGAAGCAAGAGCTGTACAAACAGAAGACTTAACGTCTCTGACTCCCTAACAAGGCTTCCTTATTGATAACGTCTGTTATCTATTCATTCGAGTTCACATAGATTACTCTTCTATATGTTGCTCCACCATGATGACTGTGCTCTACATTCTGTTGCAAAGGGATGCCCCATAACACATGTGGGATATGAGGCCACCCTGCTCCTGCTTTTAATCTGACCCAGCTCCATGCATGGGCCTGACCCTTGTAAACCACCCACACAAAGATTTTTGTGGGATCAAGGAGGAGGGGCATAATGCAGCAAAGTCACAGGTTCCACTCCAGTTATGCCTTTCTCAGGGGAAATGTGCTGGCGCTGGGGTCCTTCTGTTCTTAGAAGCAAAGTCCAGTCTGGACCAAGGCAGTTCATATGCAGAACGGAGCTGTCCTCGGGATTGAAATTTAACTGGCAATTAGAACATGAGACCATTAGCCCAAGTTTCATTGTAAATTGCTTTATTAGAGCAGATTGACACTGTATCACTCAGCAAAGCTAGCAGACTGAAAACTCTTCAGCCCTTTCTCAGAATCAGGCACTAATGTGTTGGGAAGGAAGGGGCAAGAAACTCAGCAGGTTTGTGGCAGCCACCTCTGGGTTGGAGCTTACTCTTGGTTTTGATCAATGCCCTGGATGGGTGCTACACCCCAATGTGCTCTGGTGCATCTCATGTTCAGTTCTCCTTTTCCCGCCCTAGAGGGTGATCAACACCAGCAAGACTGAGATGGCACCTCAGGGCCTGGATGATCGGCTCTGTGTGAGGAGAGATCTTGGCCAGTAGAAACACCTTGACAGTTTCCTTGTGAGTGGGTGGCTCATTTATCCCCTGGCAAGGGTTGAAGATTCCTGTCTCCACAAAGAAACTGAACCCTTCCCCATCACCTTTCCCACCTGCTTGAGGCTGTAGAAGCTTGAACTCTCTGCTCTCTTTAGATTGTGGTGATAAGGTTTGCTGATGATCTGCTTGGTTGACTCCTTCTATTTCATCTATGTGGACATTTCTTTCAATCTGTCTTTTGGTGCCATGGTATCTTGGCAGTGATAATGGGGCAGCTGTCTCCAAGGTCAGATCAAGCACTTGTGGGGACCTCTGGTTAATCATTTATAGAATGATAGAACTGTCAGGATGGAAGGAACCTCAAGAGGTCATCTAGTCCCTCCCCCCTCACTGAGGCAGGGTTAAGCATACATTCATTCATTTCCCCTCTCCTCCATGTCTAACTAAAATGGTATGGTGGTGTTTGTGATTAGATGTTTGGCTGCATGTGTGTGTTCTCTCTGTGTGCTGCCCCAGCTCTGTGCAGACAGCCGGTATAGCAGACCTCGAGCAAACTGCACAAAGACCACAAGATTTGTTAAGGTACAAAGCCACCAGGCCAGGTTTATTGTCGACAAAGCATGGTAATAGCACCTGGCAGACTCTACGAGGATATTAAAACATGTATGCTTGTGACAATGGACGCAGCTCAGTGAATGGTGGGAATTTCCATCCCCCCGCTTGCCTGAGCCAAAACACTCTCTCAGAAATACCTATTTATACCCTGATACATACTGCCCCTCTGGCATAGTTAGTACCCATCTCCTTGTACATGTTGGTTCAAACAAAACATCTTTATTCATTACACTGTCATCCTGACCTTATCTTCTAGGAGGGGTCAGTATATTCCTATGAAATGTTTTTGTACCATCTTTGCTATCAGAATGTTTTGATACCACTCTTCTGAAATGTGTAGGCACTTTTTTTTTTTTTAAATGGAGATATACCTATCCCATAGAATTGGAAGGGACGTTGAAAGGTCATTGAGTCCACTCCCCTGCCTTCACTAGCAGGACCAATTTTTTGCCCCAGATCCCTAAATGGCCCCCTCAAGGATTGAACTCATAATTCTGGGTTTAGCAGGCTAATGCTCAAACCACTGAGCTAGCCCTCTCCTGTACTACTACGCTCTGCCTAGCCCTTCTTAGAAATGTGTGTTTCTGCAACGTGAGCCCTGTTCTTGCCACATTCTGCAAGCATGTTTGCTCACGGCCTGACTTTTGCTAAGTTTGCTTTAGATCAGCAAAGCTTCCCACTACTTTAGCTAAGGTCTTATACCAGGCCTCTAATACAAGGGCATATATCTCAGGCTCTCTTCCAACTACAGTGTTCAGTTATATTATAAAGATACCTACAACCTGTAGGAGTTCAGGCAGGGAAGATGGGATGCAGAACAAGCTGGCTGGGGAAAGGGGGGACAGGAGGAGATGATGTGAGAGAAAAGGGGTTGAAGGGGAAAAAGGCAGCAGGCAAAGGCCAGCAGATCCCTAAATAGGCCTCCCAGTTTGAACGAAGGATGTAAGAGGCAGGGACTGCCCCAGAGGAAGCATGAAGGAGACTGGCAGAGTGAGGGGCTGGAGGAAGTTCTGGCTCGGCCTTGGGGGAGAAACAGCAAGACACAATTCTAGGGGGCCAGCACAAGATGAGCTCCGCTTTCCCAAATTCACTCATTCTGTGGTGTGTGCAGGAATGAAGTGCGAGCCTGGGCAGAGCTTTAATCCTATGCCTTCCTGTGGGGGCCCCCCAATCCATAGCACCCCAGGATGGCAGGCTCTGCAGTTTGTCAGCTCTAGCGGTGGCCAGGTAACAGGGGATGCAGAAATGAAAGCTTGTCATTGAAATACATCGAACCATAGTTTAAACGCCATTAATCTTCCCGGGCTACATAACACCATCTGCTTCCATCGCTGCGCTCATACAACAGCCAGGCTCTGCTCTGGACCTGATGAGAAGACACTCTGTCACTGAAAAGTCCCCTGGCCAGTGGTTCCTTCCCTGGCCCTGCCCTCAATAGTGTGAGTGTTCATACAGGGTGATCTGGGGATTGTGCAGGTTTTCGGTAATCAGCTGGAGAGAGGTGATCTCATCATTCATATCATGACCAGCAAAGCTGTATTCACCTTCCTCAAACCTCCTGAACTTGCCTGAATAATGATGATGCTGGTAGGCCACCCAGGGCTGGCCAA
Organism: Platysternon megacephalum; assembly: GCA_003942145.1. NCBI lineage: Eukaryota > Metazoa > Chordata > Testudines > Platysternidae > Platysternon > Platysternon megacephalum. The sequence continues at coordinate 4,133,139 of QXTE01000145.1, forward strand.
TGACCTACGAGGAGATGCAGTCGTTCCAGCCTACAGACCCCAGGCTGGAGATGTCAATGTAATTTACTCTTTGCATCCGACTCTCTCCCACTGTGACAGTTTATGATACTGCTGTTCCCACATGCATAACTAGGAAGTGAACAACGAGAAGCATCAACATGAGGTAGGCTGTAATTTACAGCAGACAGTGTGAACAGGGCACACATTCCATTGCAAGTTCCTTTAAAAAGATACTTGTAATTTTCTGGAATTTATTTTCCAGTGTTTAATTTTCTAAAAGTTTGTAGAGAATTGTGAGGGAGCTGTGTTATTAGTTGTGTTGGGTTTAAAGTAAAAAGTAAAAAGTAAAAAGCAAAAAGCAAAGGGGGGAGGGATAGCTCAGTGGTTTGAGCATTGGTTTGCTACACCCAGGATTGTGAGTTCAATCCTTGAGAGGGCCATTTAGGGATCTGGGGCAAAAAAAAAAAAATCTGTCAGGGACAGTACTTGGTCCTGCTAGTGAAGGCAGGGGACTGGACTCAATGACCTTTCAAGGCCCCTTCTAGCTCTATGAGATGGGTATATCTCCATATTAAACATTTATAGGAAAGTAAATGTGAACTCAGAGATTTAAGTCACACAATCACTTTTTAATAATTCCTTGTGAATGTAAAGGGCCTGATTTTCCCATCAGTTACAATAGTCAGTGACGTGTCATTGGTGTAACAGCATATCAGTGAAAGGAGAATCGGGCCCAGTGGATTTTGGTGCCTTCGTTGGAATGGTGAGTATTCTCTTTGGGATAACCCTGAATCAATTCAGACTTTGAGGCACTCGATCTGCTTACTGCAAGATTATATTTCCAAAGCAACTGCTGAAAACTAGAGTTGGTGCTTGTGGAAGTTGCAGGCTGTTGGGTGAGTTGACAAAAGGTTTGGTTCAGGAGCTGTTTTACTTCTGTCATTGTACATCCTGACGAAATGAGGGAAGCACTTTAATTGGTGTCTCTCAAAGTGCTCCGAGGTTGAAATTCTGGAGGAAGGTACAATTAGAAATAGCTGTGATTAGTCAGTAATTATAATACTAATAGGTTGCACACTTTGTAGCTTGGGTAGCCTGAGCGCATTGCACACCCCAGGGATGTACTGCACCCCCCATTCCACCGCAAGCTCCCTCCACCCTCCCATCACCCTCAACTTCAGGGACTCCCTGTAACATCATATGCCCCCAAACCCGGGGCTCTGTGTGCCTCCATTTCCCCCAGGGCTTTTGTGCCCTCCCATTCCAAGGTTCCCCATTGCCCCCAATGCCAGGGTCTTTACGTGAACCCTCATTACTCCCTTACCCCCATTTCATCTTTCTGCTCCATGCAAGGGGCTCTGTGTGCTTCCACTTCCCCACTGTGCCTATACCAGGGTTCCTCAGTCTCCCCCCATGCCAGGGTCTCTGTGCATGCCCCACTTCCTTCTCATTATTCTTCTCTCTATCAGAGAGGTAAGTCATTCAATGTGTCAACGTGTTACACTCTATTAGTTGGACAGGCCCTGGGGTACGGTTATGCTGGAAGGTGATAAGGGCTGCCATCACCAGATGTTTGAACTAAGCACAGATGCAGAGGTGCTAGAGAGGCAGGGGCTGTGCTAATCAGAAAGCAGGGTCTCCATTTGTCCCCTATCTTCCCTACTTTCCTTTTCTGATTGTCCCAGTAGGATTCTGACAATGTATGCCTGGAATATCCCCTGAAGTTTTGGAATTGATCGGCGGTGGTGGTTAGGATTTATTGCTTTACACACACAGAGACAGATGCACAGAAATGCTGTTGAGGTGAGTGTAAGGCTTTTGCAAGCTCAGCCAATTATTATAGCATTAATATTGTGACGGGTTGGATCACAGAAACCCCCTTGGGAGCTGCCAACTGATGTGCAAAGACTACTTCTATTCCTGTTTTCCCTGCCAGCTCAAGACTCCAGCACCCTGTCTTGCTGAAACCAGACCCACCCATCTGCTCCAACACAGACCCAGGGTCTGAATTACCTGCCCCAAAGCTGCAGGTTTACCTGAAAACAGCTCACAGAAGTGTGCTTGTCTTTAGCACTCAGATGCCCAACTCCCAATGGGGTCTAAACCCAAATAAATCCGTTTTACCCTGTATAAAGTTTATACAGGATAAACTCATAAATTGTTCGCCCTCTATACCACTGATAGAGAGATATGCACAGTTGTTTGCTCCCCCAGGTATTAATACATACTCTGAGTTAATTAATAAATAGAAAGTGGGGGGAGGGATAGCTCAGTGGTTTGAGCATTGGCCTGCTAAACCCAGGGTTGTGAGTTCAATCCTTGAGGGGGCCACTTAGGGATCTGGGGCAAAATTGGTCCTGCTAGTGAAGGCAGGGGGCTGGACTCAATGATCCTTCAGGGTCCCTTCCAGCTCTATGAGATAAGTATATCTCCATATATATAAAGTGATTTTATTAAATACAGAAAGTAGGATCTAAGTGGTTCCAAGTAGTAACAGACAGAACAAAGTAAGTTACCCAGCAAAATAAAATAAAATGTGCAAATCTATATCTAATCAACACTGAATACAGATAATCTCACCCTCAGAGATGCTTCAGTAATTTTTTTCTCAGACTGGACACCTTCCAGCCCTGAGCACAATTCTTTCCCCTGGTACAGCTCTTGTTCCAGCTTAGGTGGTAGCTAGGGGATTCTTCATGATGGCTCTTCTCTCCTCTCTGTTCTCTTCCACCCCTTTATATATCTTTTGCATAAGGCAGGAATCCTTTGTCCCTCTGGGTTTCCAACCCCCCTCACTGGAAAAGCACCAGGTTAAAGATGGATTCCAGTTCAGGTGACATGATCACATGTCACTGTAAGACTTCATTACCCACTTGCCAGCACACACATATACAGGAAGACTCACAGGTAAATACAGCCATCTGCAGAAAATGGTCCTGGTTAATGGAGTCATCAAGATTCCAAACCACCATTAATGGCGCACACTTTCCATAATTACAAGAGGCCCTCAGAGTTATATTTTATATTTCTAGTTTTAGATACAAGAGTGGTACATTTATACAAATAGGATGATCACTCAGTAGATTATAAGCTTTGTAATGATACCTTACAAGAGACCTTTTGCATGAAGCATATTCCAGTTACATTATATTCACTTATTATCATGTTTTTATAAAACCATATAGACTGCACAACATCACACCCTCCTCCTGAACTTACTGCTAGAGGCTGGGACACTGACCATGGCGGAGGCAGTATACCTAAGATGAGGTTTTGGGCTCCCCTATGGGCCAGACACTCCTGTGTCCCCCAAAAGGGAAAGAGACCCTAATCCAGCTGTAGGCTCACAGCTACCAGCTATGACAGACCTTTCACTGGCCAGCAAAATCCCCCCCCCCCTTTCACCCAGGACGGGTTTGCTTCCAGCTAGAGTCCTTGGAGTTTGTTCCTGCCGCAGCAGTCACCAGGACCCCAACTTCCAGCTCCAGGATACATGTCTCTGTGCCCCTCTTCCACTCCAATACAGCATCCTCATGTTCCAAGTAATCGTGCTTACTCACTTTATACAACATATACAATAATACAAACTATTTAAAGGGATACTACCCAGTCTTTAAAAAAATCACTTCCCTTGTATCAAGAGATACAAATTAAACCACTGAAAAACTAGACCTCCAGCATAATTAAAAGAGTTCCAAAATATCAGCTTTCCACTCCAGTCAGTCAAACAGTTTTCAGTGGAGAAACCTGCCCCTCCTGGGGAGTTGTGCTCTGGCACTGCTCTCCCCTATATTGATTGCAAATCTTCCTTTTAGGTTTTGATTAGAAGCATGTTTGGGATTTCCTTGTTTGTTTAGTTTTAGATCAGAGTATATCCAGTCTCTCTGCAAAAGCTCCTGGATAATGATGACATCCATAATACTACTTCGCTGTCATATAGCACTTTTTATCCATACTCTCAAAGTGCTTTACAAAATTATCCCTATTTTACAGATGGAGAAACTGAGACACAGACAGATGAAGTAACTTGTCTTTAATTTGCCCTTGGATACAAGGAAAGAAATGGAAGGAACCAGTCTTACTTAATATTCAGTGCGTGCTGAATGTTTGGGTCACCTGCCAATGTATTTCAGTTGGTTTCTAGCTTCCTTGATTTGTTGTTCCAATTCTTCTGGCGAAAGATCTTCATCATTTATTTCAAGAAAGCCATACATTCTTTCCAACTGCAGGTCAAAACATCTTTGAGACACCATGCAGCATTTAGAAAAAGCCGACCAGCTCTGAACGTTAATACAGTTGTAAGGAAAAAAAAAGATGAGAGGTGCAAATGTGGTGGGCTGTAGAAATGGAGATACTGACCTAATGTATGAAACAAAGTTGCTACAGACTGATGGCATCATGCTTTGGTTCCCCATGGCACTATAATCCCTTTTACAATCCCTCAGTATAATTTCGCCTCTTAGAATGGCAAATGTGGACATGATCTGCTCTGTACAAGCCGATCTACTGACAATCTGACTTTGGAAAAACTCTAGAATAGTCACCCTCATCCCTGAACGACTCCTCTAGCACCTCATCATAAAAATGACGACACCAATGCCATTGCAGACCAATGTATTGCAACACACTATGGAACATGCCTTCCATTATCTGTAAGAATAAAATACCGGAATGGTGGAAAACCAATGATAGGAGGCTTGTTGTTTAGGGCATAGCATGAATAGTTAATAGCGGAACTGGTCCAAAAAAAAATTTTTTTTTTCTTAAATAGCCCCTTTTTAAAATAAATATGAAAAATGAACAAGTCTTTCAAACTTTTTTGATTTTTCAAAAAGTTTTGCAAATTTTTAATCAAAATCATTGTCAAACTAGTTTTAATTTTTTTGTTTTGTTTACCAAATACCAGAGATTACAAATGTGTGCATAAGAGCTGCTCACATGGCTGAGGATTTTACTCTTCACTTTGAAACACTGCACTCAGATGGTTCTGTAATAAAACAAGATGAAGTCTATTAAAGAATAGCTATGTAAATGGTACCAAGTACAAGGATTTGGGGTAGAAACGGTTACAAACAAACAAAAGTAAAAATATGCTTCTAAGACAAAAACCTAACTTAAAGTAAAGTCCTTTGTTCAGAGGAGTTTTCTTACCACAGTTATGTTTCCAGCATGGCTAGCCAGTCCTTAGCCAGGGTCTGCTTGGTTTCTTTGTCTCCTCGAGTGAAGGATGCCAACGTGGCTTCTTCTTTCTGCTTGTATCCTCAAAGTCTATCTTTTTATTCAAAGTCAGGAAGTCCTCCTGGGGGCTGAGCTAGCTGTGTCCCTCAGGGAGCTGATGCCTTGTTAATTTTTGCAGACTCCTCTCCACACTCATGATAGTTAAGTGGCTCTCTCCCCTGCTCACTAGTTTGATAACTTTGTTTACCTTTTATGTAAATGTACCTCCATTTTCTCTCCTTGCTCAATTTACATTGGAGACACAGGCAAGCAGGCGGCACCACATTCCTTTGTCTAGAGCAGGGTAACTTAAACCCTACCTGCCAAACACTTTTAAGAACATGTTTCCAGCACATATTTATAATTGTGTTTTCTGTATTGAAGCAGGTTCTCCTGGGGTATTTGGGTAGCCCTTGCATGATGTGATCTACATCTCTGGTGGCATGTCCTTGGTTGTGCCCTGGCACCTAATTCCTTGAGCCCCAGCACCTCTTTAATTATGAATTAAGCACTGCCCTGTGTATAAGAAATCAGTTGATGAAAGCCAGGGACGAGGAAAGAGGCACGTAGTGGGCAGAAACCCTTCTGTTGGATTTTCCAAGGTCTAAGGGTCAATCTGAGTTTACAGAAAGGGCAGAAGATTTGGTTGGAATTTTTGCTGGATGTTTGCCTGGATAAACGACCAAACTCAAAGCACCCCACCACCAGAGCAGAAATCAAGGCACAGATGACTGGAGGATGGGATGAGGTAAGCCATCCCTCTGACATAGGCTGGGTAAAGTTTTTTTGGACAAATATTTTGTTCCCCAAAAATGTATTTTCAAATATACCAAAACTATTTGTGAGTTTGTGTCAATTTTGACAATTTACAAAATGGCCAGAGAAGGAGATGGTTCTGTCCCACCTTATAACGTTTAGTCCAGTGGCTGGGGTACTCATGGGGGATGTGGAAGACCTGGGTTCAATATCATCTGGAGTTGCTTTTGGGTCTCCTGCTTCTCAGGAGAGTGCTCTAACTAGTGGGCTATGAGGTATTCTAGGGTAGGTTTCTCTCAATCTTTCTTGTTGAAGTTGTTCCACTGTAGATAAATAATCAGTGGGCCAGAAACAAAGACTAACCAGCAGGCTATAGTGTCAGGGCACTGAGGTGGGAAACCCAATTTCAAATGATTACCCTTGCAAGTTGTCTCCTGCTGTGGAAAAATAGTCCAGTTTTTTTACAGTGTCTCTTTTATGGAACCACCCACCTGTAACTCTTGCTCTCTTCATTGACCTTCTCTGAACCTTATCAATCTCTCACCTTCCTCCAGTGCTCCCCTGCTGTTCAGAGTCACTAAGGCAGAGCTAGAGGGAATGTAGCATATTTTCTGATGTAAGTGGCACCTAGGGTTGCCACTGCCACATCCCCAGAATACCCGGCAGTCTGGTACTTCCGAGGATAGCGTGGGCCTACCCCCCACCTGCGTGACCCCGGTCATGCTGTATGGAGGACGCCATTTTAAATTGTGTGCCACCCCCACCTCCTCCAGCACAAACTCGCACGTATGGTGTGTGTGAGGTCATGTCAGCAGGGGCAGAGCAGCATGCTCTTCAAAATGTCATCCTCTGTCCTGTGCAGGTGTTACCAGACAAAACCACATCCAGTTTTACATCTGTACAGGACAGGGGACAAAACTTTGAAAACACAGAACTGTCTGTCTTAAAACCAAACAAATGGTCTGCCTAGCACCACAGTTGTTTGTTAGGTGAAATCTGAACTACTCAAGTGTTTTATTATGTTGTGCTCTAGTGGCTGGACGTTGCCAGAGGCTGAAATCCTGAAATCTGCTCAGAACTAATGATAATTTGCCTTGAATTCATGTGGTGGAGGCCTGTACTCTCAGAGCAGAGAGGCCCAGTTTTCTGTTCCCCAGGTCTGTGCACATGTGTCCAAGGACTGCATTGGTACCGCTTAGCAATACAGCAGCAGCAGCTTCAGGCACAGCTGAACCAATGCACTGTTTTTCAGTAACAAAGAGCCAAAGATATTCGATTGCGAGCAGACAGGCGTCTTTGTTTGGGGGCTCAATGTAAATCTGTGTTTCAGGGGCCAGCCCTTCCCAGAATGTGAATAGCAAAAATACACATTTAATCCTCAAGTCTTGGGCCTACATCTTCACAAATGGGTACCTAATGTGAGGGTCCTGGGAAAGATTTTCAAAAGCACCTACCTGATTTAGAAGCACAAGTTCCATACAGCAGTGGTTCTCAAACTGTGGTCCGTTTGAACAGGAGGTCCGTAAGTCATGTCCGGGGCCGCCAGCCCCACTGGTCAACTCCTCCCCCTCCCTCCTAGTGTCTCCTGCACTCTGTGGAACAGCTGGCACTGGGAGGGAGGGTGAGGAGCGAGGATGAGGCATGCTCAGGGAGGGGGCGGAAAGAGGTGGGGAAAAGGAGGGGCAGGAGTGGAGCAGGGGTGGGAAAAAGTAGGGTGGGGGCAGGGCCTGGGGCTGAACAGGGGTTGAGCACCACCAGGGAAAATTAGAAGCCAGCTTGGGGATCTGTGAAAAATTTTACTTCAAAATGGGGATCCTTGGGTTGCTAAAGTTTGAGAACCGCTGCCATAGACAATTGTGTAAAAACCTCTCCCATCGGAAATAACCTGCTTATTTTGGTGTGTTTGAAAATCCCACTCCTAACCTCTCACATGCCTAAATAAGTGGCTTTATTTCCAAAACTACTGAAGTGATGTAAGAGCACAAGTCACTTAAGTCCCTTCAGCAGTTTTGAAAATTCCACCTCAGGAGTATAATTTTAGGCATCCATTATTACAAATCTTGTTCCTGGTCTAGACTGTAAACTCTTTGAGACAGGAACTTAGTCACTTACTCTATGTCTGTTCAGTGCCAACCTGGCTGAGCCAGGCCTCCAGGAAAAAGAAAAACCACAACAACAAAAGGCTTAATCCACTCGTCCCTTTGGGGAAGTTAGCCACCCTGACCCACTTCTTCTGCCCAAGGCCCCACCTCTTCCCTCCAAGGCCCCACCTCTTCTCTCACTGCTTTCCCCGCTTGTGGCCCTGGGTGGGACCACTGCAGAGTGTTGAGCTCGACCCCCACCATGGCCGCGGCTGGTGCCTGGCTCTGAGCCTTCCCCTGGCCCCGGCCGAGCTCGGAGCCTCCCCAAGCCTATTATACGTGCAACCCAGGAAACTCCCTTATGTCCTTTAGCCCAGTGGTTAGGACATGCACCTGGACCATGGAAGACCCCATTTAATTCCCCCTTCTGCATTACAAGAAAAAGGGAGTTGGTCATGGGTCTTCTGACCCATGAATGTCCTAACCCCTGAGCTATGGGATATTCTGACTCTCCCATTGAAGCTGTTCCACTGTGTAGCTAAATAAATATTCACTGGCACAAACAGAGAACGAGTAACTCTGTAGTTCAGTAACAAGGGCACACGCCTGAGATGTGGAGACTATCTTCAAATCCCTTCTCCCCACCAAACAAAGGAGGGGAATTGAACCAGAGCCTTCTACCTCCCAAGCAAGTACCCTAACCACTGGACTAAAGGTTTCGAAGAAGTCAGCCTGCTCCTCCTTTCCCCTCTGGCTCCTTTGTGCCACCACTTTTCTTGCAAGAAACAACTCATGCACCTGATGCCAGGAAAAGGGTTTGTTCATAGATGATGAGATTCAATAGATTTTAAGGCCACAAGGGACATCTATTCTGACCTCCTGTAAAACACAGGCCAGAGAACTCCCCCCAAATAATTCCCGGAGCAGAGCTTTTGGAAAAACATCCAACTTCAATTTAAAAATGATCAGTTCCAGAGAATTCATCATGGCCCAAGGTAAATTGCTCTAATGGTTAATTACTTTCTCCATTAAAAATGTACACCTTATTTCCAGTCTCAATTTGTCTAGCTTCAACTTCCAACCACTGGATCATGTTATACGTTTCTCTGCTAGACTGAAGAGCCCATTATTAAATATTCATTTCCCATGCAGGTACTTATAGAAAGGAACTAAGTCACCCCTTAACCGTCTCTTTGTTAACCAGATAGAGTGAGCTCTTTGAGTCTATCACTAGAAGGCCTGTTTTCTAATCGTTTAATCATTCTGGAGGCTCTTCTCTGAGCCATGTCCAATTTATCAACATCCTCCTTGAATTGTGGGCACCAGAACTGGACACAATATTCCAGCAGCGGTCCCACGCATGCCAAATACAGGGGTAAAATATCCTCTCTGCTCCTACCCGTTGTGCCCTGTTTATGCATTCCCAGGATCACATTAGCTCTTTTGACCACAGCTTCCTACTGGGAGCTCATGTTCAGCTGATTGTCCATCACAACCCCCCAGGTGTTTTTCAGAGTCACTGCTTCCTTGGATACAGTCCCCCATTCTGTAAGTATAGCCTGCATTCTTTTTACATTTAGCCATATTAAAATAGGTATTGATGGAATGCAAACCATATGAGCAAAGGCTGAAGGAACTGGGTATGTTTATTTTGGAAAAGAGGAGATTAAGGGGGGACATAGCAGGGGTCTTCAAATGCATGAAAGGCTGCCATAAGAAAGATGGAGAAAAGTTGTTCTCTTTTGCCACAGAGGGAAATACAAGAGGCAATGGGTTCAAACTATGTCATAGCAGATTTAGATTAAATCTCTGGAAAAACTTCCTAACTGTAAGAACAGTAGCACAATGGAACAGGCTGCCTAGGGAGGTTGTGGAACTTTCTTCACTAGAGGTTTTCAAAAGGAGGCTGGATAGTATTCAGTCTTGGATGGTTTAGATGCAACAAATCCTGCATCTTGGCAGGTGGTTAGACTAGATGACCTTTGCAGTCCCTTCTAACTCTATGATTGTTTGCTTGCACCCAGTATACCAAGCGATCCAGATCTCTCTGAATCAGTGACCTCTCCTCTTCATTATTTACCACTCCCCCAATTTTTGGGTCATCTGCAAACTTTATCAGTGATGTTTTTATGTTTTCTTTCAGGCCAGTGATAAAACTGTTTAAATATCATAGGACCAAGAGTCGATCTCTATGGGACCTCACTGGAAGCAGACCTGTTCAATCAGGATTCCCCATTTACAGTTACATTTTGAGACCTATCAATTAGCCAGTTTTCAATCCATTTAATATATGCCATGTTGGTTTTATATAGTTCTAGTTTTTTTAATAAAAAATGTCATGGAGTACCAAGTCAATCACCTTACAGAAGCCTAAATTTATTACATCCACACTTACTTTAATCAACCAAACTTGTCATATCGTCAATAAAAGAAACAGAGTTAGCTTCACAGGATCTATTTTCCATATGCCCATGCTGATTTGCATTCATTACATTACCCTCTTTTAGTTCTTTATTAATAGAGTGCTGTGTCAGCTGCTCCATTATCTTGCCCAGGATTAACGTAAGGCTGCGAAGATTATAATTACCCAGGTCATCCCATTTAACCATTTTAAAAATTGGCACAACATTAGCATTCCTCCAGTCTTCTGGATCTTACCCAGTGCTCTAAGACTTATTGACAATCAGCATGAACAGTCTAGTAAACTCCTCAGCCAGCTCCTTAAAACTCTTGTATGCATATTGTTTGGTACTGCTGATTTTAAAATGTCTAACTTTAGTGGCTTCTGTTTAACCTCCTCTAGCGATACTAATGGATAGAAAGAGTGGTATCATCACCACAGGATTGAACTATAGCATCTGTTTTCCCCCAAATACAGAACAGAAATATTTATTGAACACTTCTACCTTTTCTAGGCTGTGACTCCCAAGCAGATATAAGCGCCTCCCTCCAGGCTGGAGTTAGGTACCTAAGTTCCTTTGAGGGGTGGCACTTAGGACATACAGCCCTTTCCTCAGTATTTTCTATTGGCTAACTTAGGCAACTCCCCATTCAGTGAGCAGCCTTTTGTGAATCCCATTCTTAGGTGCCTCACTTTCCCCATCCATTGTGTAGGGAACCTGAACACCTAGTTCAGGGTTTGTAAATTACACAGGGTGACTAGGCACCTATAAGTTAGGTGTTGCAATGCCCAGATACCTTACAAAAGCTCTCTATCCAAGTCTCTCAGACAGCTGCCCTCATTGACAATCCAGTGGGAAACTTTCAAGTGCAGGAGGCAGAAAGTTCCTAACGGATGGGCCTAAATGACTGAACTCATTGCCACAGGAGATCAGAACAACAACGAGGAGTCCAGTGGCACCTTAAAGACTAACAGATTTATTTGGGCATAAGCTTTCATGGGTAAAAAACCAACTTCTTCAGATGCATGGAGTGAAAGCTTATGCCCAAATACATCTGTTAGTCCAGGCGTGGGCAAACTTTTTGGCCCGAGGGCCACATCAGGGTTGCAAAATTGTATGGAGGGCTGGGTAGGGAAGGCTGCGCCTCCCCAAAGAGCCTGGCCCTGCCCCCTATCTGACCCCCACCCACTTCCCCCCCCGACTGCCTCCCTCAGAACCCCCAACCAATCCAACCCCCCCTGCTCCTTAGCCCCTGACCATCCCCTCGAGACCCCCCTGCCCCTAACCACCCCCCCGGGACCCCACCCTGCTCCCTGTCCCCTGACTGCCCTGACCCCTATCCACACCCCCACCCCCTGACAGACCCCCGGGACTCCCACGCCTATCCAACCCCCCGTTCCAAGTCCCCTGACTGCCCCCCCAGAACCTCCGCCCCATTCAACCACTCCTGCTCCCTGTCCCCTGACTGCCCCCTGGGACTCCCTGCCCTTTATCCAACCCCCCGGCCCCATCCCGGCCCGGCCCCCTTACCATGCTGCTCAGAGCAGCGTGTCTGGCAGCCACACGGCCCGCCAGAGCTAGACATGCTGCCCCTCAGGAGCGCGCAGTCCCGCCCCCTTACCAAGCCTCTTAGAGAGGCAGGAGCTCAGGCCCTGCCAGAGCCAGACATGCCGCTGCAGCGCTACCAGTGCGGCACACTGAGGCTGCAGGGGAGGGGGGACAGCAGGGGAGGGGCCAGGGGCAGCCTCCCCTGCCGGGAGCTCAGGGACCGGGCAGGACAGGCCTGTGGGCCAGATGTGGCCTGCAGGCCATAGTTTGCCCACCCTGTGTTAGTCTTTAAGGTGCCACCGGACTCCTTGTTGTTTTTGTGGATACAGACTAACACGGCTACCCCTCTGATAGGAGATCAGAATGAGACCTGGGCCAGCAGTGTTCAGAGCACAATGAAAACCCAACCCTTTTGCCAGGACCTTCTCACAATGACAAAGCTAAAAAGAACCACCATTCGGGGTTGGACTAGATGACCTCCTGAGGCCCCTTCCAACCCTGATATTCTATGATTCTATGAGTGCCAGAAGTGACAGGTTATCCAACAGCTCTTTCTAAGCAAGCAAATTTATTCTTAAGATAAAAGCATTACACAGAAAACATTAAAACAATAAAAACCTACACATGCTAGAAAACTTACCCGAGGTCACCCCAGCTCTAACCTAAGGCTCTGGGAGATGAAGTCCTTCTTTCCAAATGGGGTGTGTGTGTAGGGGGGGAATCCTTGTGGAAGATCCAGTCCCTTTGCTGGATCAGAAAACAGGCCCCGAGTCAGTTAAAACTCAGGCTATTTATCCAAAAATCCTTTCTTTGTCTATTGGTCTCTGGAGAATCCAGTTTGTATCAGTAAATGCAAACTTCTCTCCAGGTGATGGTACCTCTCTGGAGGTGTTACAACCTGAGTGAATTTGCGTAATCAGCCCCCACTGTTCTTAGTTCCTCAGGGCTGTGGGTTCCCCTCCCCCATGGAATTACATACAATCCCTCAATAGTACATAAACTTTTGCATTTTTAATACAACGAATGCCTAAAATACTTAAACTTAATTCCGTGAGGTTAGTCCCAGCTAGTGTTATATCTGTCGCAATTAAGTCACTTCTGAAAATTTTCGCTGAGCCTGCTGTGATCACCCTCACCTGATGAGGTCATTGGAGTGCTGTGGTACATCAGCCCTTCTCAGATACAGAACTTGGTAGCACACCAGATGTACCGTGCCTGAGAGGAAAGCATTAAAGAAACTTCAGCTGTGAGGAACTCTGGGCTGCAACAGCTACTGGGTCTCAAAAAGCTCTGACACACAGCACTGATGAAATAGTCATTTATTAAGGCTGCCAGAAAAGGACAAATACCCTGGGCTCACTCGTTTAAACGGTTCCTAACAACAATAAAAGAGTAGTTCCCAGTTTAACCCTTGGTGTGTGTGTGCGGGGGGGACAGTTCAAAAGAAGGTTGTGAGCAATCTTAACATCTTAATGCATTAGAGGCAATTGGCCAAAGTTCAGTTCTGTGGTCTGTCTCATTGGGGGCCCCTCTGCATTGCTCTTCCACACTGATGCAGCATCTTGTGTGTAAGCATCTAACTCTGGAGCAGCTTCAGCTCTGTGTCACAGTCTCAGCTCTCATAGACTTTAAGGTCAGAAGGGACCATTATGATCTAGTCTGACTTCCTGCACAACGCAGGCCACAGAATCTCACCCACCCACTCCTGTAACAAACCTCTAACCTATGTCTGAGTTATTGAAGTCCTCAAATTGTGGTTTAAAGACCTCAAGCTGCAGAGAATCTTCCAGCAAGTGACCCGTGCCCCACGCTGCAGAGGAAGGCAAAAGACCTCCAGGGCCTCTGCCAATCTGCCCTGGAAGAAAATTCCTTCCCGACCCCAAATATGGCGATCAGCTAAACCCTGAGCATATGGGCAAGACTCACCAGCCAGCACCCAGGAAAGAATTCTCTGTAGTAACTCAGATCCCGCCCCATCTAACATCCCATCACAGACCATTGGGCATATTTACCGCTAATAATCAAAGATCAATTAATTGCCAAAATTAGGCTATTCCATCATACCATCCCCTCCATAAACTTATCAAGCTTAGTCTTGAAGCCAGATATGTCTTTTGCCCCCACTACTCCCCTTGGAAGGCTGTTCCAGAACTTCATTCCTCTAATGGTTAGAAACCTTCATCTAATTTCAAGTCTAAACTTCCTAATGTCCAGTTTATATCCATTTGTTCTTGCGTCCACATTGGTACTAAGCTTAAATAATTCCTCTCCCTCCCTGATATTTATCCCTCTGATATATTTATAGAGAGCAATCATATTTCCCCTCAGCCTTCTTTTGGTTAGGCTAAACAAGCCAAGCTCTTTGAGTCTCCTTTCATAAGACAGGTTTTCCATTCCTCGGATCATCCTAGTAGCCCTTCTCTGTACCTGTTCCAGTTTAAATTCATCCTTCTTAAACATGGGAGACCAGAACTGCACACAATATTCCAGATGAGGTCTCACCAGTGCCTTGTATAACGGTATTAACACCTCCTTATCTTTACTGGAAATACCTCGCCTGATGCATCCCAAGACCGCATTAGCTTTTTTAACAGCCATATCACATTGGCAGCTCATAGTCATCCTGTGATCAACCAATACTCCGAGGTCCTTCTCCTCCTCTGTTACTTCCAACTGATGTGTCGCCAATTTATAACCAAAATTCTTGTTATTAATCCCTAAATGCATGACCTTGCACTTTTCACTATTAAATTTCATCCTATTACTATTACTCCAGTTTACAAGGTCATCCAGATCTTCCTGTATGATGTCCTGGTCCTTCTCTGTATTAGCAATACCTCCCAGCTTTGTGTCATCCGCAAACTTTATTAGCACATTCCTACTTTTTGTGCCAAGGTCAGTAATAAAAAGATTAAATAAGAGCAGCTGTTCTAGTTCCTCACATGCTGACACTCACAAGGTGAATGCTGCAATCACTGCACTCCTCCCAGAACCCCAACACACCCTGCCTGCCCGCCTGACCCTCTCTTGACTAACCCAATTCCCAGGAAACTTCCCCTTTTGCTGCTCTCAGCAGAGTCATTGCACTACACCTAGGCTTTCCACTTCCGTGGAACTGTTGAATTAAGCGTCCCCTCAGCACTTGCTGTCCTTGTCTTAGAGAAATAAACTCTGTCCTCCCTCCCATTTATAACCGTCCCAACCTCCAAGCACTATTTACCCATCAATTATTTATTGAAAGGACCCATCCCATCGAGGGAGGTCAAGCAGCCAGCTGCCTAGTCCCCAAATGGACAGTTTGAAGCCCTTGACTCATGCCTAACAGATGTAGGACAAGGAGATTTAATACGTAAGACATTCCTGATCAGATGTCTTGTTGGCTGTTGTTTCTGGACTCAGCTAGGCTTAGGGCAGACATGAAGGTAACGCTCAGGGGTCTACGAGAAGACCTGTCCCAAGGCGCTAGGACTAGGGCTGTTGGGGTCAGATTCACCAGGGATCTTAGGCACCCTGCTGACTAGTGGAATTCTTTGTCCTGAGTTAAGCACCCAAGTTAAGGTTCCCCAGGCACTGTATGGGGACGCTTAAGTGCCTAGGAAAGGGATTCCCAGAAGCCAGCAGACAGAGTAGGGAGCCATCTAAGCTAGCCAAGAGTAAAATGGAGAGAAAAGGGGCAGGACGTAGGGCCCACTTCCACAAAGGTACTTAGGCACCTGACTGACAGGCAGGGGCAGCTCCAGCCTTTTCGCCGCCCCAAGTGGTGGGAAAACAAACAAAAAAACCTCAAGTCCTGTCGCTGAAGAGGACCCGCCGCCGAACTGCCGCTGAATTGCTGCCGACAGGGGGGACTCATGGGCTGTAGGACTTGTTGCCAAATTACCACCAAATCGCTGCCCCGCTCACAGACGGAGTGCCGCCCCCTAATTTTCGCTGCCCCAGGCACCTGCTTCCTCCACTGGTACCTGGAGCCAGCCCTGCTGACAGGCCGGAGAGAGGCGCCCATCTCTGCTTGGGATTTGTGCTTGGGAAAAATGTCTTGTACCTGCTGAGGAAATCAGGGTTAAAATCTTTTCCTCTCAGAAGAGCTTTTGGCAAAGCATCATTTCCTTTTGCTGTGATTTTAATTGTCTGCTTTGGAGCCTCTTTTAGGAGAATTTGGATACTACAGTGATGTCCAACATAGCAACAGCATTACAGATATGGAAACTGAGGCAGAGAGTCCTGAAGTGACTTCCCCAAAGTCAGGCCATACAGTGAGTCTGTGGCTGACACAGGAATCACATCTGTCTGATGACTACCAGTCCCAGTGCACTAACCACTGACCCATTGAGATTCCCGGTGAGCTAATGAATGAACTTTGACTATTTCTTTAAAAACGTGTAGTCAATAAAGGCAATGAATGTATTTTAGCCAATCAACAATGACATTTGTCTGTTGGCAGCCAGTCTCCCTTTCCATAAAGAGGTGTATGAAGAAGGGTGGGTCAGAGCCACCACACGTTTGCTTGTCAGCAATCTGGTGGTCAGATGCTCATGGTTGCTAAAGAATCCTGTGGAGTTCTGAGTTGCTAATTGACTCAAAAATGCCTAATATTGTTCAAAATCTACCTCTCCACTGCACACACAGATCTTATGCAATGGTAGGGCTAGAAAGGAGAAACCAGAACTCCTGAGTTCTTTCTCCTGATCTAAGCACAAGACAAAAGTGTCACCTTCTAGAAAATAAGGAGCAACGAATAATTGTTTACATTTTTTAAAGATCACTGAACAGGTGAGTGCTTCAAAGCACTCAAAGTGCATGACACTTTCCTGAAAGTAGTGCAGGTATCATACATAGTTGCAGTCCAGAGGCTATGTTCTTCTCTCACTTAACAGGGGGGTAAATTTAAAAACCTCAGTTGACCCCGTGTGAATGAAAGCAGAATCTGACTTGAAGATTTTTGCACCATATATGTGGCCACTGAAAACTAGATATTGTGGCCTTACTTCTGATATATGCTGGGTGCACATTTAAAATTAGATTATACATTTTTTTGGATAGAGACTGTTATGTTTCTAAAGTGTGCACACACAACAGCAATAATATTTTGTACTTCTATAGTGCCTTTTGAAGAAGAATCTCAATGTGCCTTTACAGCTGAGGAAGCTGAAGTGATTTGCCCAGGGTCACACAGCAAGTCCACGGCCCAACCAGGCAGGCCCAGATTATTTGCCCCATGTCCCCCTCCAGCCCGAACCACCTTCAAGGGGCCCTAAATCTTATCAGAAAGGCCAAAATTATAAGTCACAGCAAAATACTGACAAAATAGCCAATTTCTACATTCTTAAACTCTTAAAATCCATGATTTTCCAGGGATCCAACTAGCCCCTGAACTCCTAGAAGGTTATTTATTTTTTAATAGTGACATCCAGGGGCCCCAAAATACCCACTCCCCTCCTCTGCCCAATGGAATGTGTGCCCTGTTCACACTGTCTGCTGTAAATTACAGCCTACCTCATGTTCATGCTTCTCATTGTTCACTTCTTAGTTATGCATGTGGGAACAGCAGTATCATAAACTGCTTTTTCTGTCACAGTGGGAGAGAGTTGGATGCAGAGAGTAAATGAGATTGGCATCTCCAGCTTTGGGTCTGTAGGCTGGAACGACTGCATCTCCTCGCAGAAGGTCATTGGCCAGCCCTGGGTGGCCTACCAGCATCATCATTATTCAGGCAAGTTCAGGGTGTTTAAGGTGAATACAGCTTTGCTAGTCAGGATATGAATGATGAGATCACCTCTTTCCAGCTGATTACTGAAAACCTGCAGAATCCCCGGATCACCCTGTACAAACACTCACACTATTGAGCGCAGAGCAAGGTGGTAAGGGAAGGAACCAACCTGGCCAGGGAACTTTCAATGACAGAGCGTCTTCTCAGCGAGTCCAGAGCGGCACCTGGCTGTTGTGTGAGGTGAGCACAGTGATGGAAGTGGATGGTGTTATGTAGCCCGGGAAGATTAATGGCTTCTAAACTATGGTTCGATCTATCTCAACAACAAGCTTTCATTTCTGCGTCCCCTGCGACCTGGTCACCGCTAGAGCTGACAAGCTGCAGAGCCTGCCATCCTGGGGTGCCATGGATTGGGGGGGCCCCCACAGGAAGGCATAGGATTAAAGCTCTGCCCATGCTTGCACTTCATTCCTGCACACACCACAGAATGAGTGAATTTGGGAAAGTGGAGCTCATCTTGTGCTGGTTCCCTAGCATTGTGTCCTGCTGTTTCTCCCCCAAGGCCATGCCAAAACTTCCTCCAGCACCTCACTCTGCCAGTCTCCTTCATGCTTCCTCTGGGGCAGTCCCTGCCTCCTACACCCTTCGTGCAGCTCAAACTGGGAGGCTTGTTTAGGGTTCTGCTGGCCTTTGCCTGCTGCCTTTTTCCCCCTTCAACCCCTTTTCTCTCACATCATCTCCTCCCGTCCCCCCTTTCCCCAGCCAGCTTGTTCTGCATCCCATCTTCCCTGCCTGAACTCCTACAGATTGTACATATCATTATAAAATAAATGAACATGGTAGTAGGAAGAGAGCCTGAGATATAAGCTCTTGTATTAGAGGCCTGGTATAAGGTCTTAGCTAAAGTAGTGGGAAGCTTTGCTGATATAAAGCAAAGTTAGCAAGTCAGGCCGTGAGCAAACGTTAGGTTCTGCCTGTTTGCAAGTTTGCAGAATGTGGCAAGAACAGGGCTGATATTGCATAAATACAGATTTCTAAGAAGGGCTGGGAACAGAGTACTTACGCAAACACATTTCAGAAGAGTGGTACCAGAAAATTCTGATATCAAGGATGGTACAAAAACCATTTCCCAAGAATAACAGGAACACACTGACTCCTCCTAAAAGATAAGGTCAGGATGACAATGTAATGAATAAAGACTGGGAATCATGGTCACAAGAACATGGGTTAAGAAATCTTCTCCCACAAGAAGGGTCGTCACGGTCTCAGAGACACACAGGAAATGCCTAATCACTATGGATGAGAAGCAATTTCAGGCCACACAACCTTACCAGCCACTCCTGGAGCAGGTTGGTAACCTCTGGCTGAGTTACTGAAGTCCTCAACTCTTTCAAGTTAGAGAATCTACCACTTATTCTAGTTCAAACCAGCAAGTGACCCGTTCCCCATGCTGCAGAGGAAGATGTTCCTTTTTTTTCCCCCCAGCAACAGTGTTATATTGTTGACTCACATTTATTTTGTGATCTACTATAACCTCCAGATTCTTTTCTGCAATACTCCTTCCTAGGCAGCTATTTCCCATTTTGTATTTGTACAATTGATTATTCCTTCCTAAGTGTTGTACTTTGCATTTGTCCTTATTGAATTTCATCCTATTCGATTCAGATCATTTCTCCAGTGTGTCAAGATCATTTTGAATTCTAATCGTCTCCTCCAAGGCGCTTGCAACCCCTCCCCACTTGGGAGTATAAGTATACTTTATAAATATACTCTCTGACTGGTCTATAATTCCTTGGGTTGTCCTTCTTCCCCCTTTTTATAGATAGATACTATATTTGCCTTTTTCCAGGCTTTTGGTATCTGTCCCATCCTCCACAAGTTGTCAACGAGAATCGCTAATGGCTCAGAGATCTCTTCAGCTAGTTCCTTAATTATTCTAGAATGTATTTCATCAGGCCCTGCTGACTTGAAGACAAACTTGTCCAAGTAATTCTTAACTTGTTCTTTTCCTATTTTAGCCTCAGATCCTACCCTATTTACACTGATGTTTGCTATGTTAGTCATCCAATCACTGCTAAATGTTTGGTGAAAACTGAAATGAAAAAGGTATTTAAGACTTCAGTCATTGCTGCACTTTCTATTATTGTCTTTCCCTCCTCATTGAGTAATGGGCCTACCCTGTCCTTCCTCCTGTTCTTATATATATATTCATCCTTTGTCATTTGACTTAGTTTCCACTTTGTGTCACTCTCTTTTGAGTTTCAGGTCATCGAAGATCTCCTGGTGAAGCCAGTGAGGTCTCTCACCAGACTTCCTATCTTTCCTACTCATTGGGATAGTTTGCTCTTTTGCCTTTAATAATGTCTCTTTAAAAAATTGCCAGCTCTTTTTCCCTTAGACTTGCTTACCACAGGATCTTACCTACCAGTTCTCTGAGTTTGCTGACGTCTGCCTTCTTGAAGTCCATTGTCTTAACTCTGCTGTTTCCACTCCTACCATTCCTTCTATCATTCCATGGTCACTTTCAGCCACGCTGCCTTCCGCCACAGTCCCCAACAGACCACACTGAACTTTCCGCAAGCTAAAAGAAAAACCAAAGAGACAAACAAGCTGGCAACTCATCCCAAGCATTAGTGCTGGCTCCTTCAGGAGGGCTCTCTCTCCCATACACCCCTGTTTGTTGTCCTCTGTTCGCAGAGAAGTAACCAAGCTGAGCAATGCAGATTTCAATGGCAGAGCAGTGCCTGGCTATTGTGAGAGCATGGTGACAGAAGTGGCTTCTGTTATGTTGCCCAGAAAGCTGAATGTCTTCTGAACTATGACTCAATCAGTCTCAACGACAAGCTTTCATTTCTGTGTCCCCTGAGACCCGTCTGGAATTAGATCTGACGAGCTGCAGACCTTGCCATCCTGGGGTGCCATGGATTGGGTGAGCCCCCACAGGGAGGTGCAGAGTTAGAGCTCTGCCCATGCTTGCACTTCATTGCTCCACACACTATGGAGTCAGTGAATTTGGGAAAGCGCAGGTCATCCTGTGCAGTGCTTCATAGCCTGGTATCCTGCTGTTTGTCCCCCCAAGGCTGTGCCAGAACTTCATCCAGGACCTCACCCTCCCAGTCTCCTTCATGCTCTCCCTGATCGGCAGCTTCCTCTGGGGTGTTCCCTTCCCTCCCAGACCCTTCACACAGCTCTAACTAGGAGGCTTATTCAGGGATCTGCTGTCCTCTCTCTGCCATTTATTTTCCTTTCAATCCCTTCTCCCTGGATTAGACGACCTCTTTAGGTACCGGCCAGCTCTACATTTCTGGGATCACACTGGCAGCCTCAGAGATGCTAGAACTGACATTGGAACAACCAGCTAATCAAACATGCACAAACTTCTTAGGACACCAAAAATCCAATCCTGTTCTTAAAAAAGTATTTTTTTCCTTTTAATAAAATTTACCATCTGGAAATTAGGCTTTTGCTAGATTTTAAAAGAGCAATTCCAAAAATTAAGCACCCAAACTAGCTTTCTTGGGGGTTCAGCTTAAAGGTTAAAGCAAGCAAAAGCTTCAGGGGTTAGCACAGGGGAGTTCCACAAGCCAAAATAAAAAATAAACCTGATTGTGTCTGTCTAAACATTCCCTATCCAAATAATTTCTTCTAGATATGGAAGATGAATTTTCATACCTGGTTCAAGACTTACACAGCATTGCTGCTCCATGTCTCGTTCTCTAGAGAACAACAAACAAAGGGAGTTTCCTTCCCAAATTTAAAAATTCTAGCCTTCCCATTGGCTCTTTTGGTCAGGTGCCCACTCCTTTTCTTTTTCCTGTGGCCTTGTTAAACCTTTACAGGTAAAGCAAGCAGAGAACAGCTACCAAGAGGGATTTTACAGCTAACTGGCTGGCTGGGTGTCCAAAGGGAGCTCCATCATTTATCACAGATGTGTGAGGGCCAACCTACCCTGGCAAAAATATCTGCCAATG
>QXTE01000145.1:4154947-4182138 GCA_003942145.1 Platysternon megacephalum
TAGTCCTGTTCATACCCAGCATAGCCACTAGGGTGATCATGGGCTCAGTAGCGGCGCCAACTCTTCCGGCGCCCTAGGCGGCGGAAGGTCCTACCCCCAAATTTCTATGGGCGGCCAGGGTGCCAGCGCCCCCAAAATAGCAGCGCCCTAGGCGACCGCCTAGGTCGCCTAATGGGTTGCGCCAGCCCTGCATGGGCTAAGCTCAAGAGCTTTTCCCTATACTTAGTTGGAACTACCAACTGTCTCTGAGGATGCCAGTCCTCCTTGTGCCCACCAGAAAGAGTCTCCTTGTACAAGAGTCCTCCATCTATAACAAACCTGGACCTATTAGAAGAGCTGAGAGGTGGTGGGTCACTCCGTGCCGCTGTCCAAGCTCCCTTATCTCTCTCATTCGCTTCCTGCTCTGCTTGGAACTGCTCCCTTGATGCTGGAGACATTAGTCCCTCGCTGGGTTGTGGACTTGGGTTTGGTCCCACTGGAAGCAATGCAGGTGATAGGGTTGTTTTCGTTGACTGCGAGCCGCTCTCCACTGGTGCACTAGGTGGTATTTCAGGCTCCGGTTGAGCCTCTTGCGTCAGTTTAGCTGCTGCTGCAGATGCAGGCTCTGTGGCACCCTTTGGTGCTGGCTCCCCTGACTCTGGTGGGGTTGCAAGCACGGGCTCTGGTGCTGACTGCTCCACCAGTTCCGATCATTGGGCTGGTTCTGGCTGAGTCCCAGGAACTGGATTTACAACTGCTGCCATAGACTCTGGTCTGGAGTCTCGTTCCACCACCTCTGACTGGGTTCCTGTAGGAGGCTCAGGAACAGAGTTAGGTGTGGAGGTCTGTTTAGCCTGGTTGCGGGTGACCATCAAAGGGAGATCCCCCCGTACACTTCATTTATCACAGAAATTAATAGGCAGCAGGTTTAAAACAAACAAAAAAAGTACTCTCACACACAACGGATAGTCAGCCTGTGGAACTCATTGCCAAGGGATGCTGTGAAGGCCAAAAGTTCAAAAAAGAATGAGATAAATTGCTGGAGAATAGGTCCATCAATAGCTATCGGCCAAGATGGTCAGGGATGCAACCCCATGCTTTGAGTGTCCCTAGCCTCTGATTGCCAGAAGCTTGGCATAGACAACAGGGGATGAATCACTTGACAATTGCCCTGTTCTGGTCATTTCCCTCTGAAGCACCTGGCACTGGCCACTATCAGAAGACAGGATTCTTGGTTAGATAGACCATTGTTCTGACCCAGTATGGTGGTTCTCCCTAGCCCACATCCAAAGAACCTTTTCCTTCCTCTTGTCTCTGAGGTCTCTCTAAAGATCATCACTGTCCCTCTTCCACACACTCAGGAGTTAGTCCAGATTTTCCTTTTCAAGGTGAAACTGAGCCAGAGCTCTACATGCTACAGGCATGGGGGAGAGGGCTAATAGGAACCACACTTGCCCTTGCGATCTCCATTAGCAGTGACTGCACTGTGAAGAGTAACAGTAGATCATAAATCTGCTTCTGCGCTTCCTGTCCATTAACCCCGCTGCCTCACTGAAGGGGACTCTTCTCAGCATTGCAAACCCCCACCAGTAACCAACATTCTGGCCCAAATTCTAATAGTCACTATAACTAGTCTTATTTATTCCTTGGTTCAGGCCATAGGTTTGCACCATGGTGCCCATCCCAGTGTTGTGCAGGATGGAATGTGCTGAGAGCCATGTGGTGAGGGACTGGAGTTCTGGGTGGGTGTGTGGGCCTCCCAGTGTGGGCACCAGAATGGAAGGGCTGCAGAATCCCCAGGCATAATGTCTGGCCACAGCAGGGGTGCTGGAACAATTCGTATAGTGGGGGTGCTGAGAACCACTGAACTGTAAACCCTGGATATAATGGAAACCACTTCAAGCCGGGGGGTATGGCAGCACCCCCAGCACCCATAGTTCCAGCACCTATGGGCCCCAGGGAAGCTGGCGCAAAGGCAACCTGCATGTCCTTGCTGGGTGTCCTGGTTGTTTACTCCATGTCCCTCCTGTTAGAACAAGGTGACGTGGGCCAGGGCCCTGCAGCAAGTCAGTGCCTCAGTTGTAAATATTCAGCCAGCTGCTCTGTCGTTTGGCTCAGATCCGCTGTGCTCCCTGTGGGCCTTGTTGTAATGAAGCCAAGTCATTAAGTGATGAACCAGCAAATTCTGTTCTGTCCCGTTTTCCAAATCCTCTGTTATCTGCTCACTGCTTTCCTGTCTTCTCCTCAACTCCCACGTCGTCAATGTGCTCAGCAAGTACAAGGTGTTGGAAATCGCCAATGGAAAGTTCTTCCATGGGAAAATGAGGATTCATCAAAACCACAATGTTCCCTGGTACTGTGTAGATCGCCTGCCTCCCGTGGCTCCTTACCTGCGGGGCTGGCTGGAGCTTCTGCTCCCAGGGCTCCTCAGACAGCTCTGAGGCATCCCTTGGCCCAGAGTTCAGCCAACCCAGGAAGCCAAATGACTCAGGAGTCAGGCAGCCTCTGGAGCAAGTAGTTAAATTCTGGCTTGATTCTCCACAAAGGGAATGTTCTCAGGCTTTCCTCCTTGTGAAAAATTTCAAATTTTTGACCATATGTCTTCACCCAGGACAAAAGAGATTTGTTTTGTTCAAAGCAATTTCAAATTTTTCACAAGAAAGGGAGACTGTTTTTCAGCCCCTACCACTAGTGGTCTGTGCTTAATGCCAGGCAGGACACAGCTTCTTTCCTCCACACGTGAAGGTTCAGGCTTGTCAATGAGACACTAAAAGCACCAGCATGGTGTGGAAAAGGGGTCCCACAAGCTTTATCCAGAGACTTACCTCAGTCCTGCCCTGCAGCCCCCTTCTATTCAAGCCCTGGGCTCCCCACACAGCTCTGCCAATGCCCCTCAGTCCCTCCCTGTAGCCCCCCTGCTATTCCAGTCCTGAGCTCCCCACACAGCTCTGCCATTGCCCCTCAGTCCTGCCCTGCAGCCCGCTGCTCATAGATTCTAAAGCCAGAAGGGACAATTGTGATCATCTGCTCTGACTTCATGTCTAACAAACTGTAGACAATTCTTGTAGAAAAACCCAATCTTGATTTAAAAATTGCTCCTGATGGAGAATCCACTGTGACCCCTGGTAAATTGTTTCAATCATTAACTACTCTCACTGTTAAAAACGTAGACCTTATTTCCAGTCTCAATTTGTCTAGCTCAGCCCTTCTCAAACTGTGGGTCGGGACCGCAAAGTGGGTCATGACTCTGTTTTAATGGGGTTGCCAGGGCTGGCGTTAGGCTTGCTGGGGCCTGGGGCTGAAGCCAAACCAAGCCCCACTGCCCGGGCCAAAGCCCAAGGACTTCAGCCCTTGGCAGCGGGATTCAGGCTTCAGCTTCAGCCCTGGGTAGGGTTGGCAACTTTCTACTTCACACAAAACCAAACACCCTTGCCCCGCCCCATCCCTCCTCCGAGGCTCCGGGCTGGGAATGGACAGGAACAGGACACAGTATTCCAGCAGTGGTTGCACCAGTGCCAAATGTATTCTTGGACTCCCCCCCACCCCCCAGCTCTGCCAATACCTTTCATCCTTCCTTGCAGCCCTCTCTAGACCTCTCTTAAGACCATTATTTCACAGAGCCTTCTTGATCCCTAAATTCTCAGACATTATGAACTGACAGCTGGGGCATTAAAAATTTCCTTTGAGCATAAAGGGAGGGGGACTTGGGGGGGAGGGTTAGCTCAGTGGTTTGAGCATTGGCCTGCTAAATCCAGGGATGTAAATTCAATCCTTGATGGGGCCATTTAGGGAACTGGGGTAAAAATCTGTCTGGGGATTGGTCCTGCTTTGAGCAGGGGGTTGGACTAGATGACCTCCTGAGATCCCTTCCAACCCTGATATTCTATGACTGTGCAGGGGGTATTAACTCACTGTCCTGTTCATTGACAGGGCCCTCTGAGTCCATGCTACAAGAACTCTTCACATGTTTTCACTTCCCACTCCTGGACCCACAGTGAGGTGAAGGCTGGGTTGTCACCCGCAGCCAATTGCATAACCTCACCATGTTTGTCTTTTTCAACTGTTTGTACTGGAAGTGACTAGAGCTGGGCCTGTGTGGGTTGTGGATTACAGCTGAGTGATATTTTTTGTACAAAAGTCTCTTTTTTTGCAGGAAAAAAATGCAGATTGGGCAACAGCAAAACTTTTTGCAAGTTATTCTGGTTTTGGGGGTTAAAAAACCTTAAACCAAATTCCAAACAAAACAAAAAAAATGTTTTGTTTTGAAATTTTCCAATAAAATGTTATAGGTTTGTTTGTTTGTTTGTTTTTTGGTCTTTTCAAATTTTCCTTTAATTTTATTTTTAAAATACTCAAAAAGATTAAAAAAGACTCAAGGTCAAAATGAAAGGTTTTTTTTCCAGGGTGAATGAAAGGTTTCATTTGAACCAAAACAATTTTTTTCAACCTTTCACTTCACTAAATGTTTAGAAAACTTGATTGTCAGGAACTGAAAAATTACTTCTTCTCCCAGGTCTACTGGGGATCTCAGGAGGATCCATCCTTCCCCTGACTAAGGCTTCCCCAGTATTTCATATCTCCATTCCGTGCAAGCAGGGCAGGGGCTGCCCACACTCCCTGAATGATCTTAATTCCCTAACGGGGTAAGGGATTAATCTTCAGAATGTCTGACTTCTATTTTCCCATGTGCCCCCCAAAGGACGTCTTCCTTTGCCTTTCTGTAGCACTTCCCATCAGAAGATCCTAAACCACATGACAATCATTAATCAGTTGAGCCCAACTCACCCCTGTGAGATGGGTCAGGATCATTACCTCCATTTTACTGATGGGTAAACTGAGGCACAGAGAGGGGCATGGATGTGCCCAAGGTCACACAGTGAATAGGTGCAGGGCTGAGAAATGAACCCACGTCTCCCAACTTTCTCTCACAAGACTTTCCATCGTCTGTTTAGAGCCCCAGTGTCCCAATCTTACTATGCTCCAAAGAGACCAGTCACAACTAGCACCAGCTTCCTGGGGAGCTAAGGAAGCAATCCTGCTCCCTTGAACAACCGAGGGCATTGATATGCCCAGAGCTAGTCTGATGTTGCCTCCCACTGGTTGTAATATGGTGCATCCCAGCTCCAGCTCTAGCGCAGCTGTTCAGCCAGGAGAGACAACTACTGTGGACATGAGCAAGTGTGCTCTACACACTCCTAACAAGGGCAGTGGCACAAACACACCCCTACAGGGGCAGCTCTCCCTGCAGCCAGCAAAGGGCACTTTTATACCCATGGCCAGCTCTGACTCTCGCCACGCAGCGGGGGCAATGGTACACAAAAGGGTCTCTCACTGGCATCCCCTGTGAGATGTACCAGAGGGATATTATTGGAAGTAGCTGGCTATCATACCAGTGGAATACAGCCTAGGAACAGGAAAGGTTTCTCTGGAAACACTGGGCAGGATTTGGAAGTTTGTTCCAATCCCCACAGAATGCTGGACTGGCCCTGTAATGACCTAAAGGGTTTCTCCAACCACTCCAGAGTGCTGCTGGAGTGATACAAACAGGAGTTTGGGGTGAATGGTTCAGACACAGGACAGTGTCTCACATGAACACCTCCAATAAATATCTTCCCCCAGTTTGTCAGGGTCTGGCCAGGGACAGTCTCTGTGCCATGAATCAGAGCTGTTGGCTCTGGCTCCTCCTCGTGTACCTCTCTCCATTTCCCAGATGGTCCTGGCCCCCTGCCCTTATCTCGCCCCTCTTGGGGGCTTTTTGCAGAAAGCAGCATAAAGGGACGGACCCAGTGGACAGTCAGGGTGCAGGGAGCCAGCGGACAAGGCTGTGTCTCTGCCTCACTCACCACCCTTGCTCTGCACCATGGGGAAGGACAGGCTGCCTGAAATTTGGCCCTTAAACCAAACTTCAGCCTCATAGATCATCTATGGCATTATTTTTGCATTAAAGATTCTTAGCACTGGGGCAGCTCTGTTCCCAGGATATGGGCAGGTAAAAAAGAGCACTCTTTGGCCAAAGCTAAGGGCCTTTTGTTTTAAGTCTTCATGATAAGGAAACCAGTGGCCTAAATGATGAAACTTTATCCCTAAATAAGTAAAAGCAAAGACTTGTTTTGTTCTTCCCAAAAATCATGACTTTGGGCTTATAATTGAGAACTAGGTCTTGAGCGTTACAATAAGAGAAAAAAACAAGATAACCATTGGAGGCCTCTTGGATGCTGTGATAAAACAACCATGCCATCAGCATATAACACTGGAATGGATTTACTCTTAATTTGCGGTGGAGAGAAATTATCTTCCTTTACAACATCGCCACCTCATTAATATATAAATTAAAAAGAGGCGGCTCTGGAAAGCAAACCTGTCATACTCCACTCGAAATAGGGGAAACAGTACATTCTCCATTGGCTTTAGTTCTTAACCTCACCATAGTGCATTAGTGTAGAGCCTCCAAAATATACAAAAATCTTAGATCAATTTCCATCCTTCTTAATTTTGCCCAACGTTATTCTCAGTTAATAAAATCAAATGCCATCTTTAGATCTATGAAACAGCATATAGACTACTACCCTTAACTACAGTATATTGTGACAAAGCTCTAACCTTGTCTCAGTGGGTCCCGTGCTTCCAGGCGGATTATGGTAGCCTCAGAGGCTCACTGTGACCCTCTACATAGCCCTTCTCTCTCTCTCTCTCTCTAGAGAGGTAAGGGTCACAGCCTACTGAGACATTTTCTTCATAAGCCAGCAAGGGAGGTGGGAAGAAGCAGCCCTCCCTCACACAGTCTCTAT
This sequence comes from Platysternon megacephalum, assembly GCA_003942145.1. Lineage (NCBI taxonomy): Eukaryota > Metazoa > Chordata > Testudines > Platysternidae > Platysternon > Platysternon megacephalum. The sequence goes on from QXTE01000145.1 coordinate 4,161,715, forward strand.
TATCTCACAGTCTCTGTGATTAATCAGGGAGAATGGGGGGGAGGGGGAGGGGGTGCCCAGGCCCACCCTCTACTGTAGGCTCCAGCCCCAGGACCCTAATAGTAGCAACTATTGGTAGCTGACTTTTTGAAACAAGACGAGTACAATTCCCTGGGCCACTTCCCCACAGCAGCCCCCCACTTCTGCAACATCTACTTCACCCTTACCTCGGGGCCTCCTTCCTTGTGCTTGATAGGGTTTGTACTGCCCAGTTTCTCCAGCAGCACTGCTTCCTCCTACAGCTCCTGACACATGCCCCCAACTGACTAACCGGGAGGCTTTTAACTAGTTCCAGCCAGCCCTTGATTGGCTTCAGGTGTCCCAATCAACCTAGCTGTCTCCTCTGCTTTCTAGAAGGATCTTAATTGGCCCAGGTGTCTTAATTGACCTGGAGCAACTACCATTTTGGTTATCATGGTAACAGAGATTTGTTAAGCCTGGGGCTAATATACCTGTTTCTCACTACTTTCCTATAGCCATCTGGCCTTGTCCTGTCATATATCCACCCCCTCTACTCAACACCATGGAGTTGGGCAACTTGGGACGCCAGGCAGTGTACTCATGACAGGCCATCAGCATTGCCATGGTGGCTTCCAGCCCTGTGCCGTATGTGGAACTGGAATGGTTGGAGGGATAAGAACCACCTGGTGACCCTTGCGTTCTTTTCCTTATTCCGCTGCATCCACTGGAGGGGTGCATGGTCCATTACGAGAGTAAATTACCGGCCTAAGAGGTAATAACGCAGTGTCTCCATGGCCCATTTGACAGCAAGGCATTCCCTCTCGACTACTGCGTATTTCTGTTCTCTTGGGAGAAGCTTTCTGCTTAGGTAGAGGATCAGGTGTGTGACAGGTTGGATCACAGAAACCCCTTTGGGACTGCCATCTGATGTGCCTAGACGACCTCTGAGCCGGTTTTCCCTGCCAGCTTGGGACTTCAGTACCTTGCCTTGTTGGAGCCAGACACACTTGCCTGCTGCAAACACAGATCCAAGTCTGAACCACGTCCCCCACAAGCTGCAGGCTTAACTGAAAACAGCTTAAGAAGTGCTCCTGTCTCCAGCACTCAGATACCCATCTCCCAATGGGGTCCAAACCCCAAATAAATCCATTTTACCTTGTATAAAGTAAACTCATACATTGTTTGCCCTCTATAACACTGATAGAGAGATATGCACAGCTGTTTGTCCCCCCAGGTGTTAATACTTTCTCTGGGTTAATCAATAAGTAAAAGGTGATTTTATTAAATACAAAAAGTAGGATTTAAGTGGTTCCAAGTAATAATAGACAGAACAAAGTGAATTATCAAGAAAAATAAAATAAAACACACAAGTCTATGCCTAATACAGTAGAAAACTAAATGCAGGTAAATCTCACTGTGGTGGGGCGACAACTCACCGGCACGGCGCCTCCTGCTGGTCATCCTGGGAATTAGCTCTCCAGCATGTGGAGTGCCCTCTGCAGCCCAGTGTCTCGCCTGCCGCTGGCCCCCATGTCCCTCCCAGACCCCAGTGCCCTCCACTTCAGGGTTTTGCCCCCAGCAGCAACTCACAATCTGGGTCTCCCCACCCAGAGGAACCCCCAACCCCCTATCCCCACCTTGCCTCAGTGGCTACTGCCAGTCATCATCTAGCCCCCGCTTCCTGGGGCAGACTTCAGTCTATAAACCACTCATCATCAGCAAGGGGGGTTGGACCAGCTGCCTTTGCCTATATCTGGGCTGCCCCTCTGTAGCCCTAGTACCCTTTTGTGGGCCCTTAACTCGGCCTGCAGCCTGGGACTTTGCTAGGCTGGAGTTCCCCAGCTCCCTCTGCCCTTCCCCAGCACTGCTCCACCCTAGGTACCCACCTCAGCTTCCCAGACAGGCAGGTCCTTCTCTCTCTAGAGCCAGAGAGAGTGTCCTTCTGTCTCTGGCCCTCAGCCCTCTTATAGGGCCAGCTGTGGCCTGATTGGGGCATGGCCCCACCTGTGGCTGCTTCCCCCAATCAGCCTAGCATTTCTCCACCACAGCCCTCTCCAGGGCTGTTTTAATTCCTTCCGGGCCAGAGCGGGGTGACCACCCCACTACACTCACCCTCAGAGATGTTCCAATAAGCTTCTTTGACAGACTAGCCTTCTAGTCTGGGTCCATCAATCACTCCCACCCCTGTAGTTACTGTCCTTTGTTCCAGTTTCTTTCAGGTATCCTGTGGGGTGGAGAGGCTATCTCTTGAGCCAGCTGAAGACAAAATGGAGAGGTTTCCCCAGGGGCTTATATAGTCTTTCTCTTGTGGGTGGAAACCCCTTCCCCTCTCCTATGCAGAATCCAGCTCCAAGATGGAGTTTTGGAGTCACATGGGCAAGTCACATGTCCATGCATGACTCAGTTCCTTACAGGCCGACGCCACATTCCCAGGAAAGCTCAGATGTGGATTGGCGTCTCTCAAAGTTCATTGTTAGCTTAAGTGTTTCTTGATTGGGCACTTACTGAGAATAGTCTTTTCTCAACAAGCTGACCAACTGCTTCACTGAGGCTACTTAAAACCAAACAAGTACATAAACAATATTCATAACTTCAAATACAAAAATGATACATGCATACAAATAGGATGAATATATCCAGTAGATCATAACCTTTTCAGATATATGTTACATGGCATACCTAGCATAAAACACATTCCAGTTATGTCATATTTACACTCATAAGCATATTTCTATAAAGCATTATGGAGTGCAACATCACAGGGTGTTCCTCTTCCTCCACCATTTGCAAATAGGAGCGGCTAACAGGGGAGTTTTGCGAGGGAGATCTCCAGGTGAAGGAGGAGTGATTACGTGACCCTTGGGGTAAGTGTGTTGTCTGTTGATCTGTGTTTGTGGTGTGCTTGCTGCTTGACTGAAATATACTGTGTGCTCTGTTTGTTTGTTTGGGGGACCATGTGCTGAGGCTAGCCGCCTGCTAGGCAAGGCTGAGAGTTGAGAGCTTCTTAACAAGGCTGTGATCCCTAAGCCTTTTAGCATCCATCAACACTTAACCAGGGGGCGGGGCTACTCAAGGAGACCAGGGCTTTAAAAAGCTCACTCCTAAGCAACTAGAGGAGCTAGTGAATAGGCGTGACTAACAGCAGAGTTTTGCAAGGGAGTTTACAGGGGGAGTGTGAGCAGGGGCTAGAACTCAACATTCTTTAAACTTAAAAGCCAAAAACACCCCCTTGATATAAACAAAACAACAAAGGAACCAGCTGCAGGAGTAAAAAGAGAATGCAGGCAGAAGTCCAGAAACAGAGTGGGGGCTACCCAGGTTATTGCACCCAATGCAGCATGTATGACTACCTGCTCTATGGGCAGGTGGCGTATGTGTGCATTCGGTGCAAGGAGCTCCTGGCCCTCAGAGAGCGTGTACGGGCTCTGGAGACCAGAGTGGCTGAGCTGGAGGAGCTGAGGGAGACAGAGAGGTACATAGATGAGACTTTCCGGGACACAGTAGAACGGTCCCACCCCCGGTCTGACAGCCTCTGTGCTGTTGAGGAGGTTGAAAGTCCCAGGGAAGAAGAGCATTTAACTGGAGCAGAGGGAAACAATCACATAGTTGGGACCCTCCTTCCAGATGATGTTGTGGTATCCTCTCGCACTGAGGATACCTCTCTGTGGGAGGGAACTCCAGCTATTAGGAAGAGACAGGTATTAGTAATGGGCGATTCGATTATTAGAAACATAGATAGCTGGGTTTGCGATGACCGGGAGAACTGCATGGTGACTTGCCTGCCTGGTGCGAAGGTTGCGCATCTCTCGAGACATCTAGACAGACTTATGTGTACTGCTGGGGAGAAGCCGGTGGTCGTGGTACATGTAGGTACCAATGACATAGGGAAGGATAGGAGAGAGGTCCTGGAGGCCAAATTTAGGCTGCTAGGTAAGAGATTGAAGTCCAGGATCTCCATGATAGCATTCTCTGAGATGCTCCCAGTTCCACACGCAGGGCCAGTTAGACAGGCAGAACTGCAGAGTCTCAATGCATGGATGAGATGATGGTGTAGGGAGGAGGGGTTTAGATTTATTAGGAAGTAGGGAAACTTTTGGGAAAAGGGGAGCCTATACAGGAAGGATGGGCTCCACCTAAATCAAAATGGAACCAGATTGCTGGCACTTACGATTAAATAGGTCATAGAACAGTTTTTAAACTAAGGGCTGGGGGAAAGCCAACAGGTGTGGAGGAGCACGTGTTTTGGACATTCCTTAGGGGAGGATGTATTAATAGAGAATCTCTATGTCCTAGTTAGGACGAGAGGATAGAAAATGATAAAATACAGGCAGGGTCTGATCAGAAACAGTCAAATAAAAAAGAGTCCTGTGACACACTCCATATGATATTATAAAAATATGCTAATGAGTGTGAATATAATGTAACTGGAATATGCTTCATACAAAAAGTCTCTTGTAAGGTATCATTGTGTAACGTTATAAGTGTAATATAATATCTCATGACAGGGCCAGAAAGAGTTAATTAACTCACAAAATAATCTGACCTAGGAATAAACCTTAAAAACTGGTTAGAAAGATAAGTAAATAAATAAAGCTTTAAAACGCAAGTTTGCATTGTTAGAGATCTCAAGGGTAAATGTTTGCTCAGGTCTTGTGGTGTCAGCAAACAAGGCCTGTCTAAATGTCTCTTTAAAGGTTGTAGTAACCTGTAGCTAAACTGTTTAATGAATAAATTACCCTGTGCTAATTGCCATGATGTTTAGAGGAAGGAGAATTAAGCCTATTGTTTCACAGGCCAAAAGGCTGCTGGAAATGTATAAAAACCCTGGGACATGATCAGACATTATCTCAGATCTGCTTTGGTTTCAAGAGGGGGGAAACCTTAAGCCATAAGAATTAAGATCCCCAGTCTTTGACTGGAGCCACCCTAAATATGAACATTGGACTATAACCTATGGACTATTTCTAAAAGGACTTTTGGCAACTACAGGCTCACCTCTGCTATGTATCTAAACCTCAAAAATTAAATTCAAGTCTGTCTGTGTATTGATCTTTTAACCAACACTCTCTCTCTTTTCTTTTTTAAATAAATTTTGGCTTAGTTAATAAAAATTGGCTATAGCGTGTATTTTGGGTAAGATCTAAGTTATAATTAAACCTGGGTATGTGGTTAATCCTTTGGGATTGGAAGAACCTTTTCTTTTATATGATGAGATAAGATTCTCAATAATCATCATCATATCTAACAGGTGTGTCTGGACGGAGGCCTAAGGCTGGGTACTTTAAGAAAACTGCGTTGTTTAAACTTCTAAGTAACCTGTATGGTAATATAAAGGTTGTTTTGTGCTGGCTTGAAGTCTAAGGCCCCGTCTACACTACCCGCCGAAATCGGCGGGTAGCCATCGAAGTATCGGGGATCGAATTATCGCGTCTTGTCTGGACGCGATAAATCGATCCCCGAACGCGCTACTTCGAACTCCGGTACTCCTGCAGGGCGAGCGGAGTTACCGGAGTCGAAGTGGGAGCCGCGAACTTCGATCGCGGCGCCGCGCGGACGCGAGGTAAGTCGCGTTAGTTCGAACTAAGGTACTTCGACTTCAGCTACGCTATTCGCGTAGCTGAAGTCGAAGTACCTTAGTTCGATCCCGCCCCTAGTGTGGACCAGCCCTAAGTATTAAAATATCCACCAGCGTTTGGGGTTTGTCTGCCCCGTTTTGTTTGCAGTTCACCCTAATTAAGTGACCTCAGCTGGCTCCAACAGGCAGTACCGTCACAGTGGCGTAGTCGGCAGGATCTACAGAACCAGGACAATTAGGCTTTGGGTCAGAACCCCACGCCATCCAAATTTGAATTTTGGTATTGAGAGTTTGGGTGGTTAAAGAGCAATTGCAATGGATAAGCAAAGAGCATATGAGGGTCTTGACAAAAAAGCCCTAGAAGATTTGTGTTCAGAAAAGGGGATAAGCTTTAGAAAGAAAGCTACAAATCAAGAACTGAGAGAGCTGTTAATGGCCAGTGATCAGGAGGTAGGAGCACAGCCCTTACCTGAAACTGCAGAAGCCATTAGAATGAAAAACGCAGCAAATAAACTGCAACTGGAGCATGAACAGAAACTAGCAGATCTTCGATTGCTGAAAAAGCAAAAAATGGCTAAATTAGAAAAAGAGGCTGATGAGAGAAAAAAAGAGGCTGATAAGAGAGAAGAAAAGGCTCGTAAAGGACGTCTGGAGCTGCTTGCTGCTGAACAGGAGACGGCCAAACTTCAGCTCCAAGTAATGGAAGAACAGAGAAAGTCATCGCCACCTGGTACTCCACTTCCCCACCGCCAGGAAAAAAACTGGGAAAAGATGTGTCCCATTTACAATCATTCTGAGGATATAGAGGAGTTTTTGTCTACCTTTGAACGCCTCTGCAATCTGTACCAGATCCCTGATGATCAGCGAATGCCTGTCCTGCTGACCAGACTGACTGGAAAAGCCAGGGAGGTATTTAATGAATTGGGGGAACAAGAAGCCTTGGATTATGGGCAGTTTAAAGATTCTGTGTTAAGGCGGTTCAAGGTTACTCCTGATTCTTACAGAGTTCAGTTTAAAAAGTTTAAGATGTCTAATGATTGTACTTTTGTAGAATGTGCTCATAAGCTGATGGGTTTTGTTAAAAAGTGGGTTATGGGAGCCAAGGCGCATGGGAGTTTTGAAAAACTGCTGGATTTAATAACTTTGGAACAGTTCCTAGGCATTGTGCCTGACCATGTGAGAGCAGCTGTGTGTGATAGGGACCCTGGGTCAGTCCTACGGGCTGCAGAGATTGCGGACGCCCATACCCAAAACAGGGCTCGGGAAGGGTGTAAACCCCCGGGGAAAGCTAATCACCATTCTCCCCAGTTCAAGAGGAGGGAAGGATTTAAAGGTAAACCTGGCACTGACTCTCATAAAGGAGCTCATGGGGGCCCAAAGGGCAGGAGTTCTCACCCCAAGCATAAACAGGTTACATGCTATCACTGTGGTGTGCTTGGCCACATGAGATCAGATTGCCCGACCCTGAAGGGCAGCCCAAAACCAGCAACCCCAAAAGCCACAGTAAATGCCAACTCCATTAACCTGAGCACCCAGGCTAAGACAAGCCACAATAGCGCCACCTTAAGTCCAGGCGAAAGCGGAGCAGTGGCTAATGCCAACCCCATAGTCTCCAGCAGTATGGGAGGAGGGGATGAGCTCACCAGTTATGTCATGACAAAAGCATGGCAAGGAAGTAAGAGGTTTATTAAGGAGGCAATGGTCAATGGTGTTGAATGCACGGGATGGCGAGATACTGGCTCTGATGTGACTATAGTAAAGGGACATCTGGTGAAGCCAGAGGACATGTTGCCGGGGGAGTATGTAACGATAGTGGCACTATCTGAATACTCTGTGAAACTGCCAATGGCTAGAATCCACCTTGAGTGGGATGGTTTTAAAGGAGATGTGAAGGCTGCTGTCCGGGATTTAATACCGGCTGATGTTTTGGTAGGAAATAACATACTGGAGGTGCCTGGCCAAGTTAATGTGGTGACCAGATCACAGAGAGAGTTTGGGTCTGTGGCAGATACCCTGACTGATGGCAGTGAGGGGGATGGCAAACAGACGGAGAGTGTCTCTCAAGATGGATCAGGCAAGGGTTTGTCTGAAGTATCAGCGATGGGTCTGAATTCGAACAAAACCCAGAGTAAATTCATTGTGGCCCAGCAAAGTGATGTGTCACTAGAGAGAGCCAGGAATAATGCTCAGAGTCAGGTACCAGCTAGTGAAAAGAGAGGCCGATTTTTCATGCAGGATGGGCTGTTGTATAGGGAGCCTCCTAGGGGAAGGAAGCATTCCCAAGCAGCAGTTCGCAAACAGCTTGTGATACCTGAGAGTTACCGCAATGATTTGTTGAAGTTGGCCCATGATGGTCCATTTGCAGGACATCTGGGTATAGGCAAAACGTGTGACAGGCTAGAGCAAAATTTCTACTGGCCTCACCTCTTTAGGTCAGTGAGAGATTACTGCAGGAGCTGTGAGCTGTGCCAAAAGCGTAAGGGGCTAAGGGGGCCTAGCAAGGTGCCCCTCCAGCCTCTGCCTATTATTGGGGAGGCTTTTGCCAGAGTGTCTGTGGATATTGTGGGGCCACTCCCAAAACCGTCCAAAAATGGGAAGAAATACATCCTGGTATTGGTAAATTTTGCTACCAGATATCCTGAGGCTGTAGCATTGGCAAATATTGAGGCAGAGACAGTGGCTACGGCCTTGTTCTCTATTTTTAGCAGAGTGGGTTTTCCCAAGGAAATATTGTCTGACCGTGGGTCTAACTTTATGTCTGTGGTTTTCAAGCAGTTGTGGGAGTTATGTGGGGTGAAGCACCTAAAAGCTGCTCCCTACCACCCCCAGACTAACGGTCTAGTGGAAAGGTTCAATGAAACCCTAAAGTCTATGTTAAAAATGTATGTGGATAGACGCCAAAATGACTGGGATGTTGTGCTGCCGTATCTATTATATGCATACAGGAGCGTGCCCCAAGAGTCGACAGGGTTTGCTCCCTTTGAACTGCTCTATGGAAGGCAGGTCAGGGGGCCCCTAGATTTGGTTCGAAACTCATGGGAAGGTAATGTGGAGCAGACAGCGCAGCCAGTGGCTGAGTATGTGGCTCAGTTCAAGGAGAGTTTGCAAAAGATAATGAAGTTGGTTGAGCAGAATCTGAAAGAGAGCCAGGATACTCAGAAAGCCTGGTATAACAGAGGTGCTAAGAAAAGAGCGTTTGAAATAGGAAACATGGTGCTGGTGCTAAATCCTGTCAAAAAGAACAAAATAAAAAATGTTTGGACGGGACCCATAAAGGTAGTGAAAAGAATCAATAAGGTTACCTATGATGTGAAAAAACACCAGGGCCAGGGAAGTGTGCAGACAGTGCATGTGAACAGAATGAAAGCTTACCATGCAAGGGAGGTAAATGTGAACATGATCTGTTGTGCTGAGGAGGAGGCGGTGTCCGTCCCCTTGATTAACATGGTTGCTAAAAGCCAGGAGGAAACGCCTCTCGAGAGCATTGAGATGGGGGAGGGTTTAAGCCCCCCTCAAAGGACGGAACTGCTGATGTTGTTAAAACACCACAAGCGAACATTCTCCAACAGGCCAGGGCTCACTGATAGGATGACACACTCCATTCAGACAGTAGGTCCCCGCCCAGCTCCTAGCAGAGCTTACAGGGCCAAGGGAAAGATGCAGAAACAAATCCAGGAAGAGGTGAAAAGCATGTTGACAATGGGAGTCATCACCAGGTCCATGAGCCCCTGGGCCTCTCCCATTGTGATGGTACCGAAAAAGGATAAAACCATAAGGTTTTGTGTGGATTACAGGAAGCTAAATGCTATCACTCAGCCTGACCCTTACCCCACACCCAGAATAAAGGATCTGTTAAATACACTGGGAGGGGCAAAGTTTATAAGCACCCTGGACCTGACTAGGGGGTACTGGCAAATACCCCTAAATGCTAATGCACGAGAAAAGTCCGCTTTCATAGTGAAATCTGGCCTATATAAGTTTAAAGTGTTGCCCTTTGGGATGCGAAATTCAGGGGCTACTTTCATAAGACTTATAAATAAGGTCCTACGGGGATTAAAATCTTTTGCAAGAGCCTATATAGATGACCTAGCCATCTTCAGCCACTCGTGGCAAGACCACCTTAACCACATAGGGCTTGTGTTGCACCGGCTCAGGGAGGCCAACCTAACTGTTAAGGTTTCTAAATGCAGAATGGAAGCTGCTGAGGTAACCTACCTGGGACACAGGGTGGGCAATGGGCAACTGCGCCCTGAGCCTTTAAAGGTGGAGGCCATTAAAAACTGGCCTACCCCTAAAACTAAAAAGCAGGTCCAGTCGTTCATTGGTCTGGCCAACTATTACAGAAGGTTTGTAAAGGGGTTCAGTAACATTGTTGCTCCCATCACAGACCTGACGAAAAAGGAAAAACCAGACCAGGTGCAATGGACAGAGGCGTGTGAGCAGAAATTTCAAAGCATAAAAAGCGCTTTGGCCAAAAAGCCTGTTTTGGCCAGCCCAGATTTTAAAAAGCCTTTTTTGCTATGTACAGATGCTTCCAATATTGGGCTGGGGGCAGTGCTGATGCAAGAGTAGGCGGGGGGTAAGAGACATCCTGTGGCGTACTTAAGCAAAAAGTTGTCCCCCACTGAGCAAAATGATGCTACCATTGAGAAGGAATGTTATGCCATTGTCTGCGCTGTCAAGCAGCTTAAGCCCTATTTGTACAACCAAAAGTTCACTGTATTAAGTGATCCTGCCCCTCTGGTCTGGCTGCATAATGCCAAAGGTACCAACTCCAGGTTGCTGCGTTGGAGTTTAGCCCTTCAAGAGTATGAAATGGATATAATCCACATAAGGGGGAAGGAAAATATTGTAGCTGATGCATTGTCCCGGATGGGGAATCCTTAGGATGCACTCAGTGATGTTTGTGTCATCCCTTCCTGCATCCATTTTGCGTTGGGGGTGTAACGTTATAAGTGTAATATAATATCTCATGACAGGGCCAGAAAGAGTTAATTAACTCACAAAATAATCTGACCTAGGAATAAACCTTAAAAACTGGTTAGAAAGATAGGTAAATAAATAAAGCTTTAAAACGCAAGTCTGCATTGTTAGAGATCTCAAGGGTAAATGTTTGCTCAGGTCTTGTGGTGTCAGCAAACAAGGCCTGTCTAAATGTCTCTTTAAAGGTTGTAGTAACCTGTAGCTAAACTGTTTAATGAATAAATTACCCTGTGCTAATTGCCATGATGTTTAGAGGAAGGAGAATTAAGCCTATTGTTTCACAGGCCAAAAGGCTGCTGGAAATGTATAAAAACCCTGGGACATGATCAGACATCATCTCAGATCTGCTTTGGTTTCAAGAGGGGGGAAACCTTAAGCCATAAGAATTAAGATCCCCAGTCTTTGACTGGAGCCACCCTAAATATGAACATTGGACTATAACCTATGGACTATTTCTAAAAGGACTTTTGGCAACTACAGGCTCACCTCTGCTATGTATCTAAACCTCAAAAATTAAATTCAAGTCTGTCTGTGTATTGATCTTTTAACCAACACTCTCTCTCTTTTCTTTTTTAAATAAATTTTGGCTTAGTTAATAAAAATTGGCTATAGCGTGTATTTTGGGTAAGATCTAAGTTATAATTAAACCTGGGTATGTGGTTAATCCTTTGGGATTGGAAGAACCTTTTCTTTTATATGATGAGATAAGATTCTCAATAATCATCATCATATCTAACAGGTGTGTCTGGACGGAGGCCTAAGGCTGGGTACTTTAAGAAAACTGCGTTGTTTAAACTTCTAAGTAACCTGTATGGTAATATAAAGGTTGTTTTGTGCTGGCTTGAAATCTAAGTATTAAAATATCCACCAGCGCTTGGGGTTTGTCTGCCCCGTTTTGTTTGCAGTTCACCCTAATTAAGTGACCTCAGCTGGCTCCAACAGGCAGTACCGTCACACATTGCAAAGCTTATAATCTACTGAGTGTGGTCATGCTATTTGTATAAATGTATCATTCTTGTATCTGAAACTAGAAAGATAAAATATAACTCTGAGTGCCTATTGTGCAAAGTGTGGGCCATTAATGGTGGTTTGGAATCTTGATGGCTCCCATTAACCAGGACAATTGTCTGCAGATGGCTCTGTTTTACTTGTAAGTCTTCCTGTATACGTGTGTGCTGGCTAGTGGGTAATGAAGTATTACAGTGACATGTGATCATGTCACCTGAACTGGAATCCATCTTTAACCTGGTGCTTTTCCATTTAGAAGGAGGGGTAGGAACTCAGAGAGGGACAAAGGATTCCCGCCTTATGCAAAAGATATATAAGTGGGTGGAACAGAACAAAGTGGGGAGCCATCATGAGAAATCACCTAGCTACCACCTGAGCTGGAACAAAGGCTGTACCAGGGGAAAGGATTGTGCCCAGACTAGGAAGGCATCCAGTCTGTGAAAGAAACTTATTGAAACATCTCTGAGGGTGAGATTTTATCTGTATTCAGTTTTATTACTGTATTAGACTCAGAATTGCATGTTTTATTTTATTTTACTTGGTAATTCACTTTGTTCTGTCTGTTACTGCTTGGAACCACTGAAATCCTACTTTCTGTTTTTAATAAAATCACTTTTTACATTAATTAACCCAGAGCATGTACTAATACCTGGGGGGGAGAGGGGGGAGGAAACAGCTGTGCATATCTCTCTATCAGTGTTATAGAGGGCGAACAATTTATGAGTTTGCCCTGTATACGCTTTATACAAGGTAAAACAGATGTATTTGGGGTTTAGACCTGATTGGGAGTTGGGCATCTGAGTGTTAAAGACGGGAACACTTCTGTAAGCTGCTTTCAGGTTAAGACTGCAGCTTTGGGGCACGTGGTTCAGACCCTGGGTCTGTGTTGGAGCAGACTGGCATGTCTGGCTCAGCAAGACAGGGTGCTGGAGTCCCGAGCTGGCAGGGAAAGCAGGGGCAGAAGTAGTCTTGGCATAGCAGTTGGCAGTTCCCAAGGGGGTTTCTGTGATCCAACCCGTCACAAGTCCCATTCAATTACATCGTGTAATGGCAGACAGCTAAAAGAAGACAAGTTTTTAAAGTGCTTATATACCAATGCTAGAATTCTAAATAATAAAATGGGTGAACTAGAGTGCCTTGTATTAAATGAGGATGGTGTACTGGAATAGCCCCTCCAGGGTGGAGAACGCTGTCTTCTCTTTAGCTTCTTTGGTCAGGGGAATCTGCCAATACCCTTTTGTCAAATCCAGGATAGTCAGGAATTTGGCACTACCCAGTCGATCAACCAGTTCGTCAATGCGTGGTATGGGATATGCATCTAATTGGGATACTTCATTAAGTCAGCGAAAGTCATTACAGAATCTTGTGGAACCGTCAGGTTTGGGCACTAGTACGATTGGACTGGACCACTCACTGTGAGATTCTTCAATGACCCCTAATTCTAACATCTTCTTCACTTCGGCCTTGATCTCTTCTCTTTTGGCTACTGGGATTCAGTAGGGTCTCAAGGTTACCTTGGCTCTGGTGATCATGCAGATATGGTGATAGGTCTCAGTCGTCTGCCCCAGTTTCGTAGAGAACACATCTTGGTTGCGGTTGATCATGTCGGCTGCCTCGACCTTTTGGTTAGGCATCAAGTCGGGCGTTATCCTCACTAGCCTCATGTAGGTTATCCTCTTGGGGAAGGGCCTCCTGGGTGACTAAGCATGCCTCTCGGTCGTGCCAAAGTTTTAGAAGATTAATGTGGTAAATTTGCTCCGGTTTCCGGCGGCCTGTCTGCCACACACTATAGTTCACCTTCCCTACGGCTTTGACCACTTTGTAGGGTCCCTGCCACTGGGCCAAAAGTTTACTCTCTCCTGTGGGCACCAGTACCATCACCCGGTCCCCCTGTTGGAACCATCGAACCTTTGCTTGGAGGTTGTAATGGGTTTGTTGGGTCTCCTGTGCTTTCTCCAAGTGTTCCCGTACAATGGGCATAACTCGGGCTATACAATCTCTCATCTGCACTACATGCTCGACTATGGTCCTTCTGGGATTTGGCTCCTCTTCCCAGGCTTCTCTGGCTATATCCAATATATCCAAGGGGTGGCACCCGTATAGTAGTTTGAATGGAGAGAAGCCTGTGGAGGCTTGCGGGACCTCCCAGATGGCGAACATGAGGTAAGGCAGTAGGGTATCCCAATCTTTCGCATCCTGGTTCACCACTTTCCTGATCATGGCTTTGAGGGTCCTATTGAACCTTTCCACAAGGCTATCGGTTTGCGGGTGGTATACAGAAGTCCATAGGGCTTGTACGTGGAACAATGAACAGAGATCTTTCATCATCTTGGACACAAAAGGTGTCCCTTGATCAGTCAATATCTCCTTGGGTAGCCCAACCCGGGCAAAGATCTGTACTAGCTCCTTAGCTATTGTCTTGGAAGCCATGTTGCGTAGGGGGACGGCTTCCAGGTACCGGGTTGCATAGTCCAGGACAACAAGCACATGTTGGTGGCCCCGAGCTGTCTTCTCTAGAGGCCGTACCAGATCCAAGGCTATTCGTTCAAAAGGTACCTCTATTATTGGAAGAGGTATCAAAGGGGCCCTCAAGTGTGGGCGAGGACTATGCAGCTGACACTCCGAACAGGAAGTGCAGTACTGCCAGACATCTTCATGTACTCCTGGCCAGAAGAACCTCCGCAGGATCTGTGCCTGGGTTTTCTCTACCCCTAGGTGTCCTCCAAAAAGGTGACTGTGGGCAAGGCTCAATATGGCTTTTTGATGCTTTCGTGGCACCAGAAGTTGCTTCATCTCTTGCTCCTGCATTTGCACAACCAGGTACAGGAGATCTTTCTGCACCATAAAGTAAGGTCCTGGTCCCCGGACCTTCCCATCCATGGGTATCTCATCTGTCTTGGCCACCTCTCTCCTGGCATTATCATATCTGGGGTCCTCCACCTGGTCCCGCACAAAAGTCTCTTTTCCAGGACTAACCTGCCCGAACTCCCAGGTGCTGGCTTCTGCTTCTTCCAACAGCGTGCCGCCGTCATGGCTGGGGCCAGCCTCCAGATTACCTTCCGCAGTGGTAGTTTCTCTGTCTGCTGCCCATGTCCATCTGCCTACTAGGGCGGTCTTCTGGCCCTGGGTCAGGATCTGGGTTCCCAAGGCTTTCGTGGCCGTCCTCTCTTTTTTGGTCTACTGGGTCTTTCTGGGAGCTGGGAACAGATCCTCAGAAATCTCAGAAAACATCGGGGGTTGACATTCCTCCGGTGATGAGTCGCTGCCCTCAGGATCCCCTCCTCCCTCCAGCCTCTCCAGGGGAAGTAAATTATCAAGCCCTGGATAGTCCCTCCCAACGACTACAGGGTATGGGAGTTTAGGAACTATGCCCACTGTCACCTCAATGGGGTTCCCCTGAACCTCTATCTCCACTGGGATAGTGGGGTAATGGCTCACAGCCCCATGTACGCATGTCACTGCTACACGTTTGGCCTGTAGCAGCTGGCTACTTTTTACCAGCTTACCCGATATGAGGGTGATAGCACTCCCAGAGTCCACAAGCGCTGTAGTCTGCGCCCCGTTTATTCTCACCGGCCTGGTGTAGTTATGCAGGACTAATGCAACCCCCTCGAGGTGAATAAGGGAGCACAAGACCTCCCAATCATCCAACTTACATTGCATAGGCTCTTCGGTGCTGGGACACTGTGCTGCTATGTGTCCCCACTTCCCACATGCATAACATCTATAATTGCTTCTAGTCACTCCCCTATCACGTGGGTTAGGGGGTTTAGTCTCAGGATTCCCCCCACTCAGGCCATTCCCTTCCTTCTGGGTTCCCAGCTGGTTTTCGGCCCCCCTCTTCTTCCACCTAGGGCTCCCCGGGGGTTTGGCCACCCAACCTTCCAGGGTTGGGGTTGGGTACTTGCTTCATAAGGGGCCTTCCTTGGGTAGTTGGGTCAATTCCCTGGCTGTCATCCGTCTTTCTACCAGCGTGATTGTTTCGTCGTAGGTGGACGGATTGTTCTGGCCTACCCATTTGCGGAGATCTGACACTAGTCCCAGCATGTAATAGTCCATGACCAAAGTCTCCAAAATCCCGTCCGGGCTGCATGCCTCGGGCTGTAACCACTTCCGCGCGAGGTGTATAAGGTTGAATAGCTGGGACCTCAGAGGTTTGTTCTCCTGGTATTTCCACTCATGGAACCTCTGGGCCCATACTGCTGCCATCACCCCTGATCGTGCTAGGATCTCTGCCTTCAGCCGGGGATAGTCAGCGGCGTCCTCGGCAGGCAGACTAAAGTAGGCCTTCTGGGCCTCCCTGCACAAAAAAAGGGGCGAGAATGATGTCCCACTGATCCAGGGGCCACACCTCACACTGAGCAGTCCTTTCGAATGAGAGGAGATATGCCTCTACGCCATCTTTGGTAGACAACCAGTGGCCCTCGGGTTTCACGTCCCTTCGGAGCCCCGGGCCTGGGTGGTAAGGATCTTCAACTGGTCCACTACCTCTCGCAGGAGGGCTTGATCTTGGGTCGCCTGGCCCATTAATAATTGGTTGATTTCCTGCTGTAGCCACATAGACTCCTGTTGTGCCATCTCCTGAACCCGGGCGGCCTCCTGCTGGGCCACCATGGCTTGCACTAGAGCTCTCACCACCTCCTCCATTCTGGTACAAAACAAACCCCAAAACCCCAGTGCACTTTTTTTTTAACCTCTTTCTTCTGCCACACTGTGAACAATTGATCCCACTTCTGAAACCAGTTGTGACAAAGCTCTGACCTTGTCTCAGTGGGTCCCACGCTTCCAGGCAGATTATGGTAGCATCAGATGCTCACTGTGACCCTCCACATAGCCCTTCTCTCTCTAGAGACAAAGGTCACAGCCAAAGAGGATGGAGCTAGATTGTTCTCTGTGGTGGCAGATGACAGAACAAGGAGAAATGGCCTCAAGTTGCAGTGGGGGAGGTCTAGGTTGGATATTAGGAAACACTTTTTCATTAGGAGGGTGGTGAAGCACTGGAATGGGAGGTGGTGGAATCTCCATTCTTAAAGTTTTTTAAGGCCCGGCTTGACAAAGCCCTTGCTGGGATGATTTAGTTGGTGTTGGTCCTGCTTTGATCAGGGGGTTGGACTAGATGACCTCCTGAGGTCTCTTCCAACCCTAATCCGCTATGATTCTATAAACTTATCAACATCACGTCTCAAAATATATAAAGTAAATATCCTTAAATCAACAAGTCATATCTGTTTTCATTTGCTAGTTCATTTGTAAAAAGCTTAATTCAAAAGTCTAAATCACTGGATTTTGTCTGTAATAAATTTTCATGTAGCATTTTTCTTACTTTGCTTCTGCAAATTTCAGTGATTATCAATGGAAATATTTCAATAATTATTGATGGAAAGTGTAGCATGATCACAATCTCCTTCTGAGCCACACAGCCCAATTCACCTCACACAGCCTCCAAACTGTATACTAACCCTTTTGTCACCTCCTGATATGGCTCAAATACTTTTCCTAAACCTGGACCACAACCTGAAAATGTGCAAAAATAGCACCCTGATACAGTTAGCATAGTTAACTTATACTTTAAAAAAATATAGGGATAGATGTAGATTCAAACTTTTGATTTTGACTTAGAACATTCTAGTTTTCAAATGCTTTACGATCGGTCATTGAAAGCTCCCTTACTGAGACTGGTTGCCTCTGTTACCACCTTGAGTTCCCCTTGATAGTTGGCATTTTCATACAGGGTGATCTTGGGATTCGTCAGGTTTTCAGTAATCAGCTTGAGAGAAGTGATCTTGTCATTCATATCTCCATCAACACAGCTGTATTCACCTTCCTCAAACACCAGGAACTTGCCTGAATAATTAGGACGCTCATAGGCCACCCAGGGTNTATTACTCCTTCGTGGTGTGCTGGAATTGGTATTTGCAATGTTCCAAAAAATCACTGTGATTCCATAAGCAGAAGGTTGGGAGGTGGGAGGGAGGGGTTGTGGGGCGTGGGGCTGGGTGCGGAATGAAGAGTTTGGGGTGCAGCAAGCAGGATGCACTGGGGCAGGGGGCCAGAGAGGAGGCCTCCCCCAAGCCCTCTTCCCGCTGGCAGCAGCGATCTCTGGGGGAGGGGGGCCCCTCCCCGGCACAACACTCACCCAAGCCCCCCCAGGCTGCTACTCAGGAGGTCCAGCCAGGATAAGCCCATCCCCCCTCGGAGTCAACTCAGAGTCGCCTGCTGGGCACTGCAGGGGGCTGCCAGGCGCCTTCTCCCCTCTTCCCTCCGCAGGCACAGCAGCCATCTCAGCCTGCCCCCCGGCGCTGTTCCCTTGTAGCTGGCAGCGGCAGCAGCTGGCAAGGGATTGCAGTGCGGAGCTGTAGGGGGCAGCCGCCCGCTTCCCAGGGCAGGCAGGGATGCTTGCCGGAGGTGCACAGGGGCAGCAGGCGGGGCCGGGGGACGCTCCGGGGGAGGCGCGCAGGGGCAGCAGGTGGGGCAGGGGAGAGACCCAGCCCCAAACATTGGTGGAGCCAGGCCCCCAGGCCCTGAATATTCCTGGAGCCCGGGCACCACGGGCTCATATAACTTGCAGCCCCTGGTGGCAGCAGCTTCAAGATGGCAAAAGCTCTTTTGACTGAGAAGAAATGTACTGGTCGTGTGGTGAGACTGGAATCAATGAGCATTTGACAGACGTTCACCGGCCTGAAGAGAAAATAGCAAAGTACCTAGCAGTGTGCTTGGATGGTGATGCCAGAGCATTTTACCAGGATCCAGTATGGAGTGTGGATCTTACAGACAGTTACGCAAACACTTACCCAAGTGCTATGAGGAAGGATTGGCTTTTTTGGAAAACAGAAGGAATGGCCAGCCAGGAGGAGGCAGAGAGGGGAACCCCTGCATAGCTATTTGTGTGCATTGAGGAGACTATTAAATAGGGCTTTCCCTGCCCCACCCTGGCTGAGTGAAACAGAACCGTCTGGGCTGAATCTGGAACTGGGAATGCAAAGAGGGGTCTATGCCTGGTTGGAAGCTGTGAGAGAATCCTGTGTGAAAAGCCAGTTTATAAACCGTTTAACAGGGGAACTTCATAACCTGCTGGTGAAGGAAGATAACATCCTGATCAACCTCTGAATCAGATTACATGCAGAGTTCAAAATGTGGAAGCAGAAATTGGGGGTTCCTTAAAGATATCAGCTGTTAATTCCCAGCCTTGCAGTGACTCCTTTGTACCTGATGCAGCACTTCAAGAAATCATTGCTACTGTCACAGTTTAAGGGTTAACTGCACTTTTGTCCCCCAACTCGCTCCCTTCATTACAAGTTCATGTCACGTTTCACTTCAGGAAGAACAACCTGGCACAGTTCATCTGTTTCTGTATGTAGCAGGGGTGGCCCAACCGCAGCTCACGAGCCGCTTGCGGTTCTTTTACAGTGAAATTGCAACTTGCACCCCCACACACACCTCCCCCAGCCCATTCTCCACCTAACAGACTGAGGGAGGGAAGCTCGGGGCTTCTGCCCTGAGGTGGGCTGGTGGGGTTAGGGTCTTCTGCCCAGTGGGGTTTCAAGGCTTCAGCCCTGTAGGGCACGCCTGCCAGGGCTCAGGGCTTCAGCGGGAGTAGGGCTGAAGTCCCAAGCTCCGGCAGGTGCACCTGGCTCTCAAACTTCTCAAGATTATTGTATGTGGCCCGGAAGGTTGGTACATTTGGGCACCCCTGGTATATAGCTTACGCCTTTGATCTCTGGCCTCCTGAAAAGCTAAGACCCATCAATTTCCTCCTCTCTAGGGACGAAGCTTCAAAGTCTGAGTTTTTACATAGGAGTTGTTGGGGAATTTCCATTAACCACCCCTCAGGGAGTCCTCAGGGAACCCACTCAGCAAGCCAGGACCCTGAAAACACATTTCCCACTTATTGTCACAAAAGTCCATGCAAGTCTGGCTCATTTCAATATTTCAAGTCCTCGTGCTATAATTACTATAAGGTGGGTGCACAACCATCCTCAAAGAGTAATTATGTATGGTGTGCTGTAAAACTGGGAGGGCACATCTAGTGGGGTCCTGCAAGGGTCAGTCGTGGGTCTGGTACTATTCAATATTTTCATTACTGACTTGGATAATGGAGGGTACGCTTATAAAATTTGAAGACAACACCAAGCTGGGAGGGGTTGCAAACACTTTGGAGGACAGGATTAAAATTCCAAACAACTTTGATAAATCGGAGAATTGGTCTGAATTCAACAAGATGAAATTCAATAAAGTTAAGTGCAAAGTGCTTCACTTCTTAGGAAGGACAAATCAAATGCACAACTACAAAATGGGGAACAAGTGGCTAGAAGGTCATACTGCTGAAAAGGATCTGAGCTTATAGTGAATCACTAATTGAAGATGAGTCGACAATGGAATGCAATTCCAAAAAAAGCTCATACAAATCTGGGGTGTATTTACAGGACAGTCTTATGTAAGACATGGGAGATAATTTCCCCACTCTGCTCAGCACAGGTGAGGCCTCAGGTGGAGTACAATGTTCAGTTCTGGGCACCACACTTTAGGAAAGAGGCAAACAAATTAGAGTCCAGATGAGCGCAACAAAAATGATGAAAGGTTTAGAAAACCTGAGCTGTGAGGAAAGGTTTAAACAACTGGGTATGTTTAGTCTTGAGAAAAGAAGAGTGGGGGGGACCCGCTACACATAGGCTTCCTGCTTCCAATATGGTAAGGGCTGTTTAAAGAGGTCATTGACCCATTGTTCTCCATGTGCAGTGGAGGTCAGATAAGAAATAGTGGGTTTAATCTGCTGCAGGGGAGATTTAGGTTCGATATTAGGAAAAACTTTCTAACTATAAGGGTAGTTTAATCTCTGGAACAGGCTTCCAAGGGAGGTT
>QXTE01000146.1:30859-41450 GCA_003942145.1 Platysternon megacephalum
CCCCCCGCGCCCACTTCCCACAAGCCACGGCGCCAGAATGGGAAGAGGTGCTCTGTGGGATAGCTGTCCATAATGCACCACTCCCAATGCCGCTGCAAGTGCTGCAAATGTGGCCACGACAGTGCGCTGTCAGCTGTCAGTGTGGACAGACTGCAGCGCTTTCCCTATTCAGCTGTACGAAGGCAGGTTTAACTCACAGCGCTGTACATGTGCAAGTGTAGCCAAGCCCTCAGCTCTCAGCCTGACCAGGCTCCTTTCCCTCTCTCCTCTCAGCTCCTCCTGGGTGGCTCCCTGCTTTTTCCTGAGCAGCTGCTCCCAGGCCTTCCTTTTTTGGAGTCTTCCACAGGCCTTTGGCTCCCCTCCAGCCAGCTTCCCATTGCTGGGCTGCCTTCCTCACCCAGCACAGGTCTGACTGGTGGTAGTTATGCACATGTGTAACTTTAACTTTATCAGGGCCTCACTTCCTTGACTTCTGTGATGTCAAAATTTCACTAGTTCTCCAGTTAGAGTTTTCCAAGGGCAGATAAGACCTGAATTTTTAAAGCAAAAAGAAGCAGATTTATATTTTAAAAAAAATCTTTCAGGCCTTCCTCAAAAAGAAAGAAAACTCCACTTTTGTTCTTTTTCTCCTTTTACCTCCCACAAACACATAATGTTTATATAAAATACAGTTCTAAGTAGAGTGTTGGTGTTATGCCTTCTGAGCATAAATGCCATTGAAATGTAATAGAAAATCTAACTGTTGCATCTAATTGCAAAGAGTAAATCACTAACACATTTTCAAGCATCAGAATGGGTGGCTGTCATTTTAACAGTCAGATGAAGTAGGGCTTGTTAAAAAATTTCCTTTGAAACTGTTTTTCAGTTTTTTGGCAAAAAACAAAACAAAAACAAAACAAAAAAAACCCTCATTTAGACTTTTGTCAAAAAAACAAAACCTTTTTTGTTTTCAGCTGAAATTTTTTGGGTTTCAGCTGAAATGACCAAAAACGGTCATTTTTGGTCAAAAACGTTTCATTTTGTCGTCCCCCCCCGAAAGGAAAACCCCCACTTTCGGATCAGCTCTAGTTAAGATGCAGGAATTGCTGATTCCATCTGAATTCACAAGGCAGGAGGCTTTCAAAGCGGCTGTAGAGCAAGTTCCGTCACTTTTTCTGGTTTTGGTTAATTACAGCATTGGAAGTCTCTGCCTTTCTCTTGCAGTCTCAATGCTAAGCTGCATTTCCTTTGTCTCAGTCTACTTCCCAGCAGGCCTGCCTCTAACTATGTATTAACGAAGTGTCTACTCCCTGCTAAGAGAGACACCAGCCTCAGTTGCAGCTAGGGTTGTATTAAAGCAGAGACATTTCTAAAATCTCGTTCGGAAAAACCAATCATGTTTTAATCTCCTTACTTGATACATCTTTCTTGAGTTGTTTACTGTAACTGATCTCTTGAGAGGTCTTCCTTTCCGGTGAGGCTCTGTGGATTTCTCACATGATGTATCCAATGAGTATCCCTTGGCAGGGAGTTAATTATTTCTGTGCCCTCCACGTAGGACATAGGACGGTAAATGCAATCGTACAGGGAGGTGGGTGGAGTGTAACAGTTGTCTGCCCGGTGTAACCCTTTTTGTGGTTTGTCCTAGTGATTAGCGCTTGTAGAGCAACTGCAGCACGGTATGTCAGTGCTTCCTGCCAGGGCTGTCCTTAGGATTTATGGGGCCCTACGCAGTATTATTCAACTGGTGCCCCTATGCCCGACGGCAGCCTGGGTTTGCAGCCCGGGTGGGGAGGGACAAAGCAGCAAGGATACCGAGCCACCCAGCCCGCTTCACGGTGGTGGAGAGTCACAGTTCCCCGCAGACCCCCGGACCCTCTCCTTCATGCAGAATGCCCGGTGCTGGCGCATTTGACTCTGTGAATACGGCCCCTGCCTAAGGAGACTGCAGTGCGCGCTGGGTGTGCGGGAGCCGACCCGCTCTTACCTGCTGTCATGGGCAGTGGGTGAAGCTGCCGCTTGAGGAGGCTAGCTCCCCAGACCATCTCGTCTGCCTGTGGCGCCGCCCATACTCCACCCCTGCTCTGCCCCAGGCCCCACCCTCACTCTGCCCAGGCCCCGCCCTCTCCCCACTGTCTCCTTCCTCTCTTCCCTCCCTCTCCCTGCTCACCCCCTTCCAGCCAAATCCCTGAACCCAAATGAAGCAAATGACATTTGAAAAAAAACCACTCTTCTGCAATTTCTTTCTAAAGAAAATGGAGCATGTTTTCCACTGCATGCCAGATGGTGAAAACTGGACATGCAGAAGGTACCTAATTAAAAACACTAAACTTGGGAATAAAAAATGTCAGTCATAGGTTTTTTGATATGCTCTGAAGTTTGTCAGAGATTTATTTGCAAAAACTTTGTAGTAAGGGCAAGTCAGCTGTCCTGCTGAATACAACATTAAATATTATGGAATGCATGATGCAGCTCTTCTCTGTTTTACATTTTCTTAATCAGTATTTCTAAGCTGATTTTATATTTTAAATGTACTCTTAAGTGTTCATAAAGTAACCATTCCAGATTAAAATAATGTCTTTGTTTCAGTGAGTTAAATATGTAGTAAATTAATCAGTCAGAGAGGTTTAGTGTGTTCATAACAATGTTCATTGCTTTTAGAAAAAGGGAACACTAATTTACTTTGTGTGATCTCCATATCCATAGACATGTTTATGAAATTTCACCAATTTAAAAAAAAATGTTTCCAAAGATTTTAGGCATAACAAAGGATTTTATATCTTACTAGGTACTGATTTTGCTGGAGGGTTCTCTTAAAACTAGTTCATCTGATAGGAGGAAGTGGTTTCTCCAGCAGGTGAAAAATGTGGGTCCTTTCGAGCAATTTGCATCACCCTTCGCACTGCTATGACTGCTACACATTGGGTGGGTTTTTTAATATCCAGCCTCCCTTTTGGCATCTGCAACTGGCAGATCTGGTTGAAGTTGTTCAGTTGTCTGGGTTGCACACAGTCTATGGCAACCATTATCAAAATATCTGAGCACCTCCCTGTCTGTAAAGTATTGTTATGTTGGAGGCTCAAGAGTTTCTCTCGTTCACCAACAGTAGTTAGTCCAGTCTTCTTATTGAATGCAGAGCTTGCCAAGTCAATCTGCAGCAGCCTCATCAGTGAAGTGCAGAGCCCTCAGACCACCACCACATCTGGTTAGAGGACAGTCCAGTAAAAGCTATTACCTCTCATCAATCACAGACCTGATTAAAGCAGATGGGTGTGTGAAGTGCTTTCATTCGGGCTAAATGGAAGGGACAATTAAATGGCCTTTTGTCTAGTGATAGCTGGAACAATGGAAACCACTGTTCAAGGCACTGCCCAGCATGGCAAGGCCCTGAGCAGCAGCTAAGCCATGGGGCCTGGCTGCAGCTCTATGTGTGTCTGTGTTCATCAGAGGCAGAAAGCAAGGAGAAAGCCAGCAGCCAGCCATCAAGAGAAGCAGTGGTGAGTGTGGCCCTGGTTGGAAGCCCAGAGACAGCTGCTTTTGGGCACAGTACTGGCTGGAAAGGCAGACTTGGATTTCTGAACAAGGAAACTGTCTTCAGTGGTTTGTTCCTGCTGTGGTCAGGGAAACAGGACTTTGTGCACATCCTTGGTGAACAGATAGGATTGTACAAAAGAATACCTAACTCTCTCATTCATTTATCCTCCTAATGGAAATAACCAGCAAGGCTCCTGGCACCAGGGGCTGGCTGGCCCCTGTAAATGAGGCAGGTCCAGGGCCCCTGCCCTGTGCCAGAATTGCAACTGCAGCTTGGGTAGACATACCTACACTAACTTTACCAGTACTAGCACAGTGTAGTGAGGCAGAGTGGCCTCCCACTGACCCAGAGGGGGAGGAGCCACCGCTAACCCACTACACTCAGCTAAAAATAGAATTGTAGACATGGCAGCATGGGCTGGCCAAGCATGCTGGTGTCCTGGGGACCCTATGTGCGTACTTGTGTTGCTGAAGCCCATGCTACCAAATCTACACTGCTATTCTTAGCCATGTTAGTGTGGTGTACCTACCCAAGCAGCAGTTGCACCTTGGATTGCAGTGTAGACATACCCTACATTGCTTTTCCATGCAATTATCAGCAGATCTTAGTGGCAAGAAGTGCATACCTCCAAATAAAGGAGATACAGGGATATGGAGGCTGTTAGTTGTATAGAAAGGTTTGTTGCTTATCTCTGCTACCTGGTCAACTTAGCAACTTCTCCTTTCTCTATCCCAATCTCCAAAGCACTACCCCTGAAAATGGGATCGTAGCCTCAGAAAATGATGGAGTCTCATGTCGACGTTGACATATGAGGATCCAGCAAACGCTATAGGTGAACATGTAAATTCAAGGTCAGACCAATGTGAGAACTGAACTGTGGGACAGACAGGCTTGTCTATGTGACCATTGCAGGCTGTTGTATCCTTGCTTTGTACTGGTCATGTTTCTCCACATAAGGTGCTAAGGTGCCTGGCTTCACAGAGGTTAATGATGACAAATCTGCCTCCATCTTGCTCTGTCATGGGCTGTTGCTTCCCAGTCACTGGGGTCAACCTGACATGATTTCAAGTTTGACTTCAGTGCATCTTTATATCGTTTGTGCCGTCCACCGTGAGAAGAGGAACATTACGTTAGCTGACCGTAAAATATGGCCTTGGGCATTCTCGAGTCTGCCATATGAAGGAGATGCCAGACCAACACAGCTGAGCTTTTATGAGCATGCTTTGTGTCCCTGCCAGCAGGTATATGGGATCTTGGGGAGCAATTACCACACAGGTGGGGTGCCAATTAATTTCTTTATTAAAGGAAAAAGGAAGTGGTGGGAATTTAACAATGAAATATGATGGGATGGGGTGTATAGGGTGTTTACAATAGACAATGATGGGGGGGTTCCTCTTATTGAACAGTGTAGGGAGTTCTAACAGTGGGGTACAGTAAGTGGGGTTCAGCACAATGGGATACAGTACAGTCAATAAGCAACTTAACTTTATATTGGAACAACTTTAGATACAGTGTGGAATGCAAAATGTACCCAAAAGAAATGCAAAGTAAAATGATAGATTCAATGCAATACAAAGTGTGTTAGAAAAGTGGAGGCAAGGGGTTTGGGAAGTTACACAGGGGGAGAAGCAGCAGCAGCAAGGGGTTTGGGAAGTTACACAGGGGGAGAAGCAGCAGCAGCAAGGGGTTTAGGAAGTTACACGGGGGAGAAGCAGCAGCAGCAAGGGGTTTAGGAAGTTACACGGGGGAGAAGCAGCAGCAGTAGCAGCAAGGGGTTTGGGAAGTTACATANGGGGTCTCTCAGGCAGCAATTCGTTCTTCGTGGGAGGGGGGTTTAAAACGGGGGTACGCTCAAAAATAAAACGAGAGCGGAGAAAGGACCCCCCCAGAACCCCTGGCTGATTAGACCAGGCAGCAATGCAGGAACCTTTCTGATCTGTGTTTCAAAATGCCTGTTTTTTATAGACAAACTTAGGCAGTCTCCCGCCAGTAATCCTGATAGGCTCCCTCTGTCACAGGGGAGGAGACACAGGAAAAAGAAACTGCAGGTGAGCACAGAGACATGCCTGGGCAGAGTCCTGGCCTATGACTCATGCCCAGGATTTCAAAAACACATTAGGTCTTGCAGCTCTGGACATTGCCTACCCTACACAAAGCCCAGGTTTAACAAGGTGATAACAGGACTAACCCTTTGAATAGGGCAGTGGTCCTACTTAGCATGCAGCACAAGTGGCCATCCCTTTGAGAAGGGCAATGGCTCTTGGTAAACGACTTAAGGGGCCCTCCCTTTGAGAAGGGCAGTGGCCCTGGTAAACAACTTAACAGCCAGGGAGGGGCAGCCACAGGAGGAGAACAAGACAAAATGGAGTAAGGGGACAGCTGTAAGAAAAAATGGAATAGGGGGAAAGCTGTAACAGACACTTTGAATGACAAACATCCGACACCCCGAAGGGTCATTGAGTCCAGCCCCCTGCCTTCACTAGCAGGACCAATTTTTGCCCCAGATCCCTAAGTGGCCCCCTCAAGGATTAAACTCACAACCCTGGGTTTAGCAAGTCAATGTTCAAACCACTGAACTATCCCTCCCTCACCTTGCCTATGGTCCAAATTCATGAGGGATCCCCAAAATCAGAGACCAGTGTCCTTCTCTTCCTCTGCGGCCGCTGTGTCTTTGCCCTGCTGAGGGGGCACCAATGCTGTAGCAGCACTTTCTGCCCTGGCACCACAACCCTAATCCCAGCCCAGTGTGGAGGGGAGGCTTGGGGGGTTGCAGAGCTAGTCTGTCCCATGCTCACCCTGCAGCGACCGCTCCTGTCCTGCAGGGCTGGGACTAGCTCCCCACTCTGGGCATTGCGATCTGGTGTGCTGGGTCAAACCTGAGTGGCACTGCAACACTGTGCACCAGGTTGCTATGCCAGTGGAGCGAGGAGCCAGGCCCAGCCCTGTGGGGCAGGAATCACTGCTGCAGGGTGAGCGAGGGATTGGCTAGCTCACCAACCCCACCTCCTCACCCCATCTGGGCTCTCCCCATGGCACCAGGCCAGGAGAAATGTATGTTTGCCTAGGGCCCAGTGAGGGGTTAATCTGGCCCTGGCTGGGAGTCCTGCCATCATGTGGGGAAACAGGCAGCACTGTCAGGGAGTTGTTGGAAGGACTCAGAGACTTGGGGCCACTGAGCTACAGACAGGGTAAGTGATTAGCCCCAGGGCTGTGTAGTGAGTCAGTGGCAGAGCTGAGGAGAGAACCAGGAGGTCTGACTACCACTTCTTTGAGCATTAGAGGTGCTGTTTTTACCTCCAAGTAACTAGTGCCACTGCTTTTAGGGCCAGCTCTGTCTGCTGGGAACCCTCTGTCACTGAATGGAAATGTTAGAGTTGAATGAAGCTAAATGAAGGCTCTTGTGCCCTAAGTACAGGCCATGCTGGCATGGAGCTGGAGGGCGAGTTTGCTAATCCAGCCCAATTTTTTGCTAATTGGGTTTGCTTCTGCAAATGAAGGAGGCGACTGTGCAGGTGTAGGGACAGCGGCTGAGACTCCCAGCTGAGTATGGCTGTAAGGAATCACAAATAGTCCACAAACAGCAGAGTATGCAGAGCCAGTTACAGGCGCTGTAGTGAAACTAGACACCTTTCCAGCACACTTATCAAAGCGCCTGCGCTCCCCATTTCACAACAGGCAAATAACTATCGAGGTGAGAATATTGGAAGGCAGAGTATTGTATTAACTGCTTTGCTACTGCCTCCCTCACTGGAGTCATTGAGCCAACCACCAATCTGGTGCTGCCCCAAGCACTGGCCCCTGCCTCTGGAAGTGCATGCANAGGATTCTTTGCTGCTTTTACAGATCCAGACTAACACGGCTACCCCTCTGATACTATGCACAGTGTAGGCACTGAACCCCCCAGATGCTGTCCTCTTCAGCCTCACTCAGCACAGAAGCTATAGCAGATGATGGCAATGAAGAGATTAAGTAGCGTAGCTCCCCTCCCCCCTTTCTGCTCAGACCCACTGGCTTTTGGCAACTCTTGCCAGCATTTGAAAACTTAGTACTCATCTGACTCATGTATTCAGAGAAGCTATAGTTAGCAGAGTGTTCCTCTGGCTTCCTTTGTTCCCCTGCTCTCTGGGAAGCCACTCGCTAGCTGCACATTTTCAATTTGACGTGTTTTGGACCAAATTAGAGCCCTGTGCGGGACTATTTTTTAATCCCACTCACGTCCCGCCCCACAATACTCACTCCCACTCCCAGCACCACCCGCTCCTGCATTGTTTCTTGCATTTAAACCTTAAATCCTGAAAGAGACAGATTCTCCCATGCTACTAAACAAACAAACAAACAAACAAACAAAGGTCAGTTAATATATTATATATATAAACAGAATTCAGACACAATCTTTACCACTAAAAGAATAAAACAAATCTTGCTTAAACCACATAAAAATACTTTAACTCCTGTTATAATAGACACCAAATCTCTTTCTATCCCTAGCTTAAATTTAAATATTAAAACCTTTATTTAAAAAGAAAAGAAAAACTTGCTTTCCATTGCTGAAATTCTATTTATGACAAACTGATGAGAGATTTAGTGTTTTCCCGCAAGTGACCGCAGTCTGGTTTTTCTGCCCACCCAACACCGCCTGCAACAAAATACATTTTACCTGCTCCTGCTATTCTGGCAGTGGGTCCTGCGAGATCCCAGTCCCATTACAGGGCTCTAGACCAAACCTCCCCAAAGGTAGAAGCATTCCTGATTCCATTTAAAGTCTGCTGCAGAAAGTAGATCCCAAGAAGGAAATACAACTCATTGAGTTCAAAGGGGCAGGGCAGCCAGAGGTTAATATACAAGGTGCTCAGCCAAAAATGCTCCTTTAGTGGCTACGCAATCCTTTCAAGTGCTCACCTTGGTTACAGGGCCCTGGTGAGGCTTTGAGGAGAGAGCCCCTAAATTGAATGAGCTCTTCAGGGCAAGTCTTAGGTCTCCTGATGAATCTCTGTGGGGAAACCAGAGAATGAATTAACATAAACCTGGATTGCCCTGGTAGGAAGTGTCAGGTGATCCCCCAGGATGGAATCCCACCATGCTCTCAACTACGGGTAGCCTTTAGCAGGTGGTCTGCCCAGTGCTGTAAAATGTGTAGTTGTAGCCGTGTTGGTCCAAGGATATTAGAGAGACAAGGTGGGTGACGTGATATCTTTTATTGGACCAGCTTCTGTTGGTGAGCGAGAAAAGCTTTTGATCTTACACAGAGCTCTTCAGGGGTTAGTGGGTTCAGATTTATGGTTTATTACAACGATCTGTACAAAGAGGGGGTACAACTAACTCCCTCTTTGTGTTCTATGACTACAGGAGTGTTAACGGGCCACTCTACCTTGAACGGCTCCTTAAAACATGTGCTAACTACTTATGCTCAACAATCCGTTCCATCTTGTATTTTGCTGTGACGCAGGGAGTACCTTTCCCAGACCCGAGGAAGAGCTCTGTGTGGTGTGAAAGCTTGTCTCTCTCACCAGCAGAAGTTGGTCCAGTAAAAGCTATTACCTCACTCACCTTGCCTCTCAAAAGGCACACACGTGAAACAATGTCATGATGAGAGGCCTCATTTAAGCAGCACCGTTGCTGTTTATATTGCTTTAAACAAAAGGCTTGTTCCGGCCACTGATCTGGTGCAAGCTGGGAACAACGACTTCATAAACCAGCTTAGCTTTACTGAGCAGCTCCTCCACAATTGCAGCCGGTATAAACCGTGTTCAGAAGAGTGTGTTAAAGTCATTAGCTGACGGCTGTCTTAGGAAATTACCCATTCCCTAGTAATTAACCAGCAATTTCCCATCCGTCAGGGCCCTGCACCACACTCCATTAGCCTTTATGAGCTGTGCAGGGTGTGTACACACGGAGAACACAGTAATTGCTTTAATTTCACTTCTGATTAGTAATTTTCATTCGCCAGCTTGTCGAGAATGCTGCTGCCCTTCTGCTCAGGAGCGTGCTGTTTGGTGCCTGCCTTAATTCTCAGCATCCTTCCCAGGAGCTCGCTTTGCATGCATAATTAACCCACTGCTTCCCAGAGCCTTGTCACACTCTCCTGCAGAAGTATCAGAAATTTGATTTGATGGGGATGGGGATGCGTGTTTTAAAGATCTCTATCGTGTTCCACTTTCCAATGACATACCTGCAAGACTCTGTGTCTTCATACGTATAACAAAGCCTAATTGTCTAGAGCAGGTAGGCAGATCTTTTCCTACTCCTTCATCTGTTCTCAGGCAAGTTTATTAATGTTGCTGTGGGTTCGCATTTCAGTGCTTTAATAATCAGTTCATACTCACCTCTGAGGACACCTGTTTGAATTGCAAGCAGTACTGCATATTCACAGATTGCCTTTTAAAGGGGCATTCAATTCTGTAGCATGAATCAGAGCCAAGGACAGGGCCAGTATCAGAAGTGTGCTGTAAGACGGAGCAGTACCTGACAGGAAGGATGGTATTGTGGCTAAAACACCAACTGGAACTTGGGAGACCTGGGTGCTATTCCTGGGCTCTTTCTTACTGTGTGACTTTGGGAAAATCATTCTCCTCAAGCATAGTGAGCTAAACTAGAAGTATAACTGCAGTGGCAGGAGGACTTAGCCGCCCTGAGTATGCTGCCTCAGCTACGCTTCTACTTTTAGCATGGTAGCCCGATCAGAGCTAGCGCAGGTATGTCTCCTTGAGTGGGAATTTACACTTTCCATCTCCAGTAGATGTACCCTTAGATCATTAAGAGGAATTGCCATAGTGAATCAGACCAGTCAGGTGCCCTGTTTCTGGTGGTGGCCAGTGCCAGCTATTTCAGAAAATGCAAAAAAAACAAAAAACCCAAACCCCTAACAACCAACCAATCAAAACTCTTTAGTAGATGATCCTGGAATAACCTGCGCAGAGGGGAATATACTTCCTAATCCCTGTCAATATGAAGCAGGAGGGTTTATGCCCCTTCTCTTATGTTCAGTCCTCTCTAATGTAACTGTGGATGTTCTCATATATATATATATATATATATATATATATATATATATATATATATATATATATATATATATTT
>QXTE01000146.1:41502-54002 GCA_003942145.1 Platysternon megacephalum
CTATTTTTTGACCTCTATTACGTATATGTAGGTGTTCTTATATATATATATATATATATATATATATATATATATATATATATATATATATATATATATGTCTAATGCTTTTAAAAATACTGTTAAGCTCTTGGTCTCAATTATATCTTGTGGCAATGAGCTTCATGGATCAATTGTGTATCACGTAAGTAAAGTGTTTGTGTAGCACTTTGAGATCCTTGAATGGAAGGTGTTAGAGAGCTACAAAGTATGTAGATTGGCTGCCTCTTCCTTTGACATTATGTCAGAGAGAGAGAAGTGATTTTCATGCACATAATTTTAGGCCCTCTCTGCACCCCAGTCTGCATAGACTAGCACACAAATGCAGACAGGTAGGCATGGACCGATACAGAATAGGAACACCCCTGTGCGTGCACTTGTCCACAGGAAGAGAGTTTAGTCTGGGGATGCTTAATCCCTACCCTCTCTGTTTCAGCATGTGATGTGGCCCCAATTCCCTGTCATGATCTTTTCCATTTTGTAAATGGGACATCTCGCTTAGATCATTCTGTGCCACAAGGCCCTCACCAGTCACCAGCTGTCTTCATTGCAGAGCTAACTCAAATTCTCTACTCTCAAGTGACTCCTCTTGAGTTAGCCTCTCTGACGTGAGAGCAGCTGTATTGCAAAATAACACTTGAATTGCTGTGGCCACATAGACACTGCACTCGCTTGTGTGCATTAGGATTTCTTGGGGGCATATCCCATGGTTCTTAGCGCTGCTATAAGTTGAGTTGCCCTATGAACTCTTTCCCAGTGAATTGTGGGAGAACCTGTCTGTCCTTTCTGGACACATGGGGGGAACTGTGGGAAGGCACTGGAAGACTAGGAGCACTTGAGTGGCACTAGCCTGTATCCACGCTACAGAGTTGTTGTGTTAATAGCTGACAAATTGCACTCACTAAAGCGTTAATCTAAATCTCCTCTTGGGGCAGCCAACGTGACTTAGAGCAAGCACCACCACACTCTAGGTAAGAGGGTTTGTGTACGGACAGGACTCAAGTTAGGGGCACACTCAAGTTATCTTTGCAGTGAAGACAAGCGCTCAGAAGATGACCACAGTCTTCTCCCTGCCCATAATCCTGAACATCTGGATAGTTAACTCTGTCTTTGTCTGTCTTCTCTTAGAGGCCAGGCAGCTTCATTCCCAGCAAACTGCAGCTACCATAATCAATTGGCTGAAAGGTGAACTGCAAGGGAAAGAAACCCTTTAGTTTGTGCCTTTTTGGTTCTATATGTTGCATAATTAAGGCCTTTAAAAATGTGTTCTGTTTTTTCTTTTTTTAACAAAGGTTCTTTTTGATTTGTTTTCATCTTAGTAATAGATCCTGGTTTAGCCCACGCTATTTCATGATAGGCAATGTATACAAGAGGTCTTCCTTGGGGAGATGTCCGCTCATTAACAGAGTGAAAGAAGAAAGCTAATTAACATCGTGTCAGAAAACAAATCCAGCTTTGAATTATAGTGCAGCACTAGCTGTGCTATAGTTAAGGTTGAGAACGCCTTTCTGTTTAACAGGTCAATTCTTCTAAGTACTCTAAAGTCCACTTTGCTTGGAAATGTGGTGTGCCTCATGGAGGTGCAGGGCAGGGCTAGTGGTCCGCATTTAGGGTAATTTAACCAAGGGGTTCCCGAGACACAGCTCCCTGAGGAAAACAGAGTTTCTTAAAGTTGACAGGTTCTACCAACAGTTTTTTGCACAGATCTGAGGATCAAACCATGGCTTTGATCATGCTCTAAATGGTCTCAGTTGCTTGACATTTACCCCAGCTAGTGCATAACACCCACTAACCCCTTGAGGGAGCAAAATTAAAAATGGTTTTCAAAAAGGAGTTTGGCTTGCTAAATGGGTGCATGCTTACCATGCACATGCCTAACGGAGTAGCTAAAAGGGTTTCTAACATAGCGGTTTTCATATAACCAGGCTGGCTCAAAGGGCTGTACAGGAGCCATTGGCCCTGACCTACAGCCGGCCAGGGCAGATATCTAAAAAAGTTTCAAAGCCATGATGCTAAAATATGTTTCTGGCAGGGCTTTTTCAAGGGGGAGTGGGAGAATGTAATTTGAGTACAGCAGATAATTTAGAAGATGCTCAAACTATTTTTGAAAATAAAGTAAATTACACATGTGCATGCTTGCTGGGAGGAGAGGGGGATTGGAAGCAGAGGATGGGGAGAGGAGTTTGGGGCTGATGCAAAGGGGATAATAGGGGTAGGGATGAGGGAATAGGAGGGGGTGGTAAGATGGAGTGGGTGAGAATAAGGGTAGGGGGCCCTCCCATGTGTGTGCCAGGATCTGGGGGAGGGTCAGAAGTTTGTCAGTGACTTTTGCCTAATGCCACAGTTTCTCAACCCCATGAGATAGCCAAGACCCCTATCCCTTTAGCAAAATGGGAAGGGCAGGGTATTCAACCCCCCCCCCCAACATCTGCTCGAGAACACATATTTTGTATTAAACAATGTTTCATTTTGTTACACATGTACAGACAGTAACAATTTCAGTAGATGGATATCATCTGGAAGTGCTCAGATACCTCAGGGCTTGCATACACGTCCATTAGCTGTCCTAGTGTAGGGCTAGTGACTCTGAATCAAACCTTCAGTAGGACCTTATCACCATGCAAATAGAAGCAGCTCCTCTGTGTGCTGCCTAGTTCAAGAAAATCCATCTTTAGGGGATACAGACAATACATTATTAAAATCATCACTAGTTATATAGCAGGTAAAGTTCCTATTGGGCACCACCCGACAACATTTGTACTGGAGGATCTGAAAAAGCTGTGCAAACTGTAGACTCAGTTCATTCCCCCCGGGTGTGAATTGCAGTTGGTGTGTGTCCGCACACAACACAACTACAGGCAGGAAATCAAAAAGAAGCCCATGTCCCACAGTTCGTCTAGTCCATGGACCACCAGTGATCCTCAGACAGCTGGCTGAACACATGGTGCTGGCTCCCTTCCATGTTTCCAGCTGAGAGAAAGAGAGTAGAGGCCAGGGGAGGGGGGACGGGCAACATGCTTAACTTTTATCAGAATGGACAAAACAATTACTGCATTCAAAGATTCTAGAATCCATGGAATAATCAGAGTGCCACTTTATCATATAAATAATTGTTGTAGTCACCACTGGGATGGTCTGAGATTATAGAGGGTGGGGGAGATGGTGCGCACAATCACAAATGAGAAGGAAGTTGTCCATGAGAAAGTCTCTCTAGTGAGATGTGTGCACGCTATGAAAAAACACATGAGAACCCCTGCTGTATCCAATTGAAACTGTCAGGACAATCTACGCAGGCAGAATGTAACCACGCAGATTGAAATCTAGCCAGATCACTGGGATTAATAGCCTACTCTTGGGAAAGTACCTTAACATAACCCCAAGCAGTCAGGACATCCGTTTTTTTGTTTCGTCATCAGAAAGATGGATGGTCTCTCCACAGCACAATGCCCTCTAACAGCAGGCTGGGGAATTGACTTGGTTCTGATTCAGAGGGAAGAGCACCAGCTAATGAGTCACAAACACGATTGCATGTAGCACCTGTGTTTCCTTAGAGGTCTCCCATCAAAGAATAGACCAAGCCCGTTTAGTTTTTCAGATGTGGCACAAAGAGGCATGGGTCAAGTGAAAGTGGAGCACTGGTGAAACTATTTCATTGGGCCACCCCAGCAGCAAAGCCCAAGATCTAGCACGTGACCTGTTCCAAACTCTGTGCTGCCAGGGTTAAGTAAGGTTGAGGACTTAGTTATACACAGGAGTAAATGATATATAATGTGTTTAGCACTGATGTGTTTGTGTCTTGGTTCCCTGGGAGCCTAAAGTTATCACTGCAGAGTTCGGCCGCACAAAGCCATTTATACCGCATACTAACTAATAGTAGACTGTAAGCAGCTAACATCACACTAGCATTTGCAGGTATCATGTGGTTGCAGGCTTGGCAGCATTCTTTGAACCAGCTGTGCAAGGTAGAATGGCTAAGACATGGGGAAGATAGGGTTAGAGTACAATGAACATCCTTTAGTCTATTAGTATCCACTGTGCATTTGTTCCAAGCAAGGGTGGAAGGGGTGGGGGGGAGGGCGCGGAACTTGGTTGTGCACCCACAAACCAAGCTCTGCCACTTGAGATGCCAAAATAAATTTGTGCAGCTGTTGTAAATATGATCATAAGGCTTCTGATGGGTCTTGTCAGCTTGGCTCTCCCTTGCTGGGGCTTGAATGCTCCACTGGGCCCGGAGAGCTTGGCTATTCCTGAGTGAGGCTCTGCTGCCACTCAAAGTAGAATGCAGAGCTCTTCATGATATGATTGCCTCTCTCCTTTCTTGTGTGCTTTGATCAGCAGTGAAATAGTTAGCACCATTGACATTTTAACTGCCATCAGTAGGCTCCAGTGTTAACACCCATTGACCAAACTAGGTGCAGTTCAATACATCTCAGAGCTATTGTTCTAGACTTCCTGTAGCTGAATATATGTATAATTGCAGATGAAAAGTACTAAAGACCTAGGTATTAATTATTATTATATCAATTTACATTTAGTTTGGTTTGGGGGTTTTTGGGGGGGGAGGTTGCAAACCGTTAAGAGCTAGAGAGTTAATTTTTGTATTTGAATGAAAGCTTAGATTCTGGGGCACAAGAAATCAATCTCCAGAAAAAGAAAAGGAATCACTGAGCAGCTGCAAACTGGCCCTGCACTAGCAATTTATGTGCAGCCACAAAAGCTATAACAGAGACCTGTCCCCCATCCTCCATAAATCACTCTCCTTTGATTATTCCCACAGCAATCAGTCAAAGGAGCCCAGTCATGACAGCAGCACCAGCAAAGGATCTAATTATGGGGGGAAGCCAACAAAGCACGTCTTTTACCTCCTGGTCTCCTCTCACCAAAGTTGTCTGGTAAGTAGTTTACATAAGATTAAAATGTTACCACACAAAGGCCTTGGGCTTTTGATAATATAAATTAATTTAATGCTAGCTTTTCCAGGAAATCCAGTGAGAGAAAATGGAGACAGAGAGACGCGCAGCTGGTCTGCTCTCCTTTATTCCGTCCCTGTCAGAGGTTGAGATGATTATAATCAAAGGAGCTGTGGAACGTGTTTTAGCCGCTCTTTTTAGCTTCCTCTCTCCTACTCTTCGTTTTTCTCCCCCCTCTTGTATTGTGAAGCCTTACAAAATTGTAAGTAAGTTTAACGAAGCAGCAAGCTCGCCCTATGTCACTCATCACCAATGTGACTCATCCTAACCTTGGGGAAGGGGAGAATTTCACCCAGGAGCAATGACTTTCATTCACTATCAACCCAGGCCCATATGAACAGTTATTAGTAATTGTTTGTGTGGTAGCACCTAGGGTACATCTACACTGAAATAAAAGACCCATGTCATGGCTGCAGCTGGCCATGGTCAGCTGAGCTTGGGCTGCAGGGCTAAACATTGCAGTGTGGACATTTGGGCTTGGGCTGGTGCCCAGGCTCTGCCCTCCCTACCCTGCAGGGTCCCAGAGCCCAAGCTTCAGCTCAAACCCTAACATCTACACTGCAGTTTTACAGGCCTGAAGCCTGAGCCCTGTGATCCTGAATCAGCTGACCCAGGCCGGCCACAGGTGTTTAATTGCTGTGTAGACATACCTTGAGAGAACCCAACTGAAATCAGGGCCTCATTGTGTTAGGCACTATGCAGATGTGCATCAAGAAATAGGCCCTGCACTGAAGAGCTTACATTCTAAGCAGACCAAGGAAGGCTTTGCAGATTGGAAACAGAAGCATTAAGGTCCATATCCTCAAAGGTATGTAGGTGTTTAATTGAAATTAAAGGGAGCTAGGCACCTAGATATCTTCATGGACCTGGGCCAAAGGGACTTGCCCCAGGTCACAGGGAGCCCACAGCAGAGTTGGGAATTGAACACAGATGGTCTGAGTCTGAAGCCAGCACGTTTATCACAAGTAGGATTGCCAACCCGCTAGAATTGCTCTGGAGTCTCCAGGAATTAAAGCTTAATCTTGAATTAAAGAGGGATAGTTCAGTGGTGTGAGCATTGGCTTGCTAAACCCAGCGTTGTGAGTTCAATCCTTGAGGGAGTCATTTGGGGATTTAGTTGGGGATTGGTCCTGCTTTGAGCAGCAGGTTGGACTAGATGACCTCTTGAGGTCCCTTCCAACCCTGATATTCTATATCATGTGATGAAAACTCCAGGAATACATCCCACCAAAATTGGCAACCCTAATCACAAGACCATTCTTTCTCTCCAACTGGTAAACTGGAGGTGAAAGGTTTATCCTATGGCCAGTCACTTATGGCACTGAGGCGAGCCTCTCATTTTCAGAAGACTAGGATGCTCAGTGGCTTGAGACCCAGAGAGGTTAGATTGCTTTTCGTGTAGACTTCTCAGTGCTCTGTCTGGTAGCCCAAGGCAGATGAGTGGAAGGGTGCTCTTTTCCAGATTGTGGTGCACAATTCAGAAAAGGGGGTGTCCCAAGTACCCAAGCAGAAAATTGGTGGATTCCTGTCTGCAGTGAGAAACCAAGTGGAATATAAGAGGGGAGCATCCCTAAACCTGCAGAACTAAGTATAAATGCACACAGTACCCCAAGGGTAAATCCATGCATTGAGAGGAGATTAATAAAAAATTCCCTGTTCTGGCCATAAATTTGTGAAGAAAAGACGTGTCCCAGATGAACTGTGAAGATACTTTATAATACAGTCAAGGAGACCTACTGGACATCATACATTTTTATTAAAAATCATTTAAATAGGAGATTAGAATAGCTGGTGAAATATGTTTATTTTATTAAAACTAAGAATGTTTTCTCCCCCTTGAGTTAGCCTTAAAGTGGTACAGCCCAGCAGCTAATAATATTAATTGCACCAGCATTGTTTTTCAAAGGATTCTAGAGCACTTTACAAATATATATACTTTACAGGAATGACTTCATCCATCATCAGTGAAATGCATTCACCTCTGGGGTGAAACACAGAAACGAAGCTGTTTAATAGTGCACTGCGGCATAACAGTTTAGGACAGGAAGTGAAGAATACACTATTTCCAATAGAAACTTCAGGCCAACACTGTCCATTCACCCCTAATGTGCACTTCATATCTGCATATATCCTCTCTGATCCGCTCTCATTTCAAAACCCTCTTGTCACCTGCATTTCAGAGGATGAAAAGGGGAAAACTGTGGCCTCAGTCGTAAGGAATGGGAAATCAGGCCAGCCATTTCCCCAAGCCCAGCTAGTAACAGTCAAACCTTCCATAACAGTACAAATGTCTGTGAGACAGTAACGTCGCTAAGCAGGCTTGTGCTAAGAGAACAGATGCTGATTAAAAGTTAAGGAATATTAGTCTGCAGATATCAGTGGAAGTGCAGGATCCTTGCTCTATTCATTGTACGCCAAGGGAGAACAGTTTCTGACCCAAATGTAATAGGGTTTCACTGAGCAGAGTGTAATAGCCTGCGCTTTTGTCAGCAAGTCTCTGGTTACAGCCTTTGACCAGTTCAAATGAACTGATCTTGCTTCCTAAGAGAACTGTGCTGCAACTGACACATGTAATTGGAGGAAAGAGTAAACAAAGACTGCATAGACTAGTAACTGTTTTCTTTGGGTGTTCCTTCTTCACCAGCACACACCGAAAGATAAAACCCACAGCCTTACAACTTCCATAAGGTTTCTAGAGCGACTTCAGGGGTCTTAACCAGCTCCGATAAATCAAAAGTTTAACAGCTGCAGGTCTCAGGGGCCTCATGCAGGCAGTACAAGAAGAGGCCCTGACTGAGGGCTTCTTTTCCTATAAAGGTGCAAACCCCTGGAGATTCACATACACAGCAATCAGCAAGTGGCTGTCCTCCAGCTTCCCTCCCCTTAAGAATGGTAGGGAGTATCTCTGGAGATAGGAGCATAGGGGCCTCTGTGACTGGCTCTGCTTCATTCAGGTTGCTGTTTGTCCTCCCACAGAAGGCTGATAAATAGTGCTTCACGCCCCATGGGGCAGACAGTCCCTTACTCTGTTCTACTCCTCTGTGCTTGGTGAATGATGTATCACAGCAGGCTCAGGGTGCAGTGGTTTCAGATCTGGCTGGGTGCCAGTGGGAGAAGGCATAGGATGTAGGGTGGGGTGGGGGTGTTCCAGTAGGAGTTGTCAGCAACTAGCTGGGGCCCAGTGATGTAAAGCCTGCTGAGGAATCTTCCATACAGTGTGTTGCACTTCCATTGCAATCTGCTAGACCTGACGATGAAAGTGCCACCCATGAATAAGCTCCATATGGTACAGTCCCTTTTCTGAACAATATTGTCCCAGTACTCCAGTCCCTGGCTCCCTCTCCGATACTGCATCTGATTTAAAGCCCTGCCCCAAGTCATGAGGCCCTCATTAGTCTGGGCCCTGGTTACCTCAGGGATTGCCCCTTTCTCTGTCATCTTGATCTACCATGGTAGCTCCTGGGGTCACAGTTGGGTGAGAGAGAGTCACAAGGGCTTGGAATCCAGTATCCTTGGCAGCTGGAACATGGCTGTGGAACTCCATTCCACCAGATACCAGACTGCCTATAGAGCTCTCCTTCCTCAGAATGAAACGTAAGGCCTTCCTCTCTACATTAGCTTTCCCCACACAGCTACCCTAAGCATGGCAGGAAAACACTTTCTCGTACACAGCACACGCTCCTGGCATGATGGAAAAAGACTGACTTGGTCATGGGGAGATACTGACTGTCAGCTTGCTTCATGGAAGTGTGCAAGGGCTCAAACACTGTGGGGATGGCATATTAGAAATGCCTGGATGGATGAATGGGACTGTAAACATTTACCAGATGCTCACTAGGGAAAAGATTAAATGCTCTAGGAAGAGGTAGATCTGAAAGGGTGTGGAAGTCAAATCCTGAAGGCTTTAATCAGTATGTATTGAAGTTTTACCTCAGAAACGACTGAGTCCAACCTGAGGAAGGAGTTTAGGATTTTGCCAAGGAGATAAGATTATGACTGTATAGCTGATCTAGTCATCTGACTGGCACACCATCCCAAAGAGCTTCAGAGTTAAATTTCAAAGTACAAACAGAAAAGCAATAAAATATTAGGAGATATGTGTTGTTTTCCTATACAGTACTTCATTAAAAAACCAGAGAGATTAACAGTTTGTCATCACTTTGTTCATTCTGCCAGTTTGTTCTACAGCTTCTCCCACCCTGGGTCTGCCTTGTCTATTTAGATTGTAAGTTCTTCGGTGCGAGAAATTTCACCCAGCACTTTCAGACAGTAGTGTGATTTTCAAATTGGTAATGTCCCTTTAATATCACAATGTTAAAAGTATACCATATGCTATGCATGTGTGTGTATACATAGATAGGCACACACCGTATACAGAACCACCAAGAAGTGCCTATAACACACCTAAGTAACTGAGCAACTTTGTATATTGTAAACCTTTCTCCCTTCACTATACTTCTACCCCACTATTCATTGCTTTCACCCACTGCATCACATTTATTGGATTCTAAGCTCTCCAGGGTAGGGAGAGTGTCTAGCAGACTTTAGGTGCTGTTTGAATAATAAATAAGAAAGCCTTCTAAAAATAATCATAGAATATTTAGCAAGAAATCTGCATTTCTAAATGTAGTAGACCACACTTGCTGATTTCCAGTGTTTTATCACAAAATCTACAGATCTCCTCCCTTTACCAAAGTATACTGTACTGTTTCTACATATTCAGTAAAATTCTTCCTCCTGCTCAAATCTAAATATTAGCATTCCTGCATGTCAGGGAACTCTGGAGAAAATGAAAGGAATAAAACTGAAACACCCTTGCATGCACTCACCTGGAGTTGAAAGAGATTGAAACACAGATGAGGTAAAAGGCTGCAGGGCTTTCTAATGGCCCATGAACCCAGAATTCTCTTAAGCTTTGTTTATCCTGCAAATGTACTTAGGGTGACCAGACAGCAAGTGTGAAAAATTGGGACAGGGGGTGGGGGGTAATAGGAGCCTATATAAGAAAAAGCCCCAAATATCGGGACTGTCCCTATAAAATCGGGACCTGTGGTCACCCTAAATGTACTTAAGCATCATACTGTAACCTGTAGCTTGACTGTTTTATAAACAAGACTTGCTCTTGCCTGGGAGGCAGGAGGAGACTGTTCTGCAGTGATGAGTGCTATATAAATGCATATAAATATCAATGATCTATGCTGGAGCAACAAGATCCAACAGCCTTTGATTAGAACAATGCTTTTCCCCATGCTTTCAGCTTGTTTCCTTTGTGCACTTGACAGCACTTTGTATCTGGTCAGTTTCACTGCTTCCCCTGTTTGATTGGGGCTTCAAACAAAAAGGGGAGAGAAAAAATACATTTCAAAGGAGGATAATATGATTGTAAAACCATAACTATTTGGCAGGGGCAGTTGTTGGGCCTGAAACAGCTTTTAAACTATTTGATTCTGACAGCATTTCAAGTTGCTCATGTCCCTTTGAGCATAGCAACATGCTCCAGCCCATCTGAACTCCAAGTTACTAACCTTGCACTGAGGGAAATAATGAGGAAAGGAAAGGGAGTCACCCAGAGGGGCAGGTTTCCAGATCCAACAGCCTGTTGAGTGTAATTCAGAACTCGGGGAGGAGTTGTCTGATGGCTCACCTCCACCCACGGCTGGAAAATGGCTAATGTAATACTGAGGAGCTGTCTGTCTGGACCAGCTTGTAATTGCCTGACTCTGGGGGCAGATCCACTAGCGAGATCAGCAAGCGCAAAGCAGACCTGGCCAGCTGCACAGGGGAAGGGGAAAACTACAGAACAGTCTGTAGAGGTTTCTACAGCCCAAAAGAGGCTAAGGAGGGAAAAGAATTTTTAAAGAGATGTTATCACAGCTGCCCTGATAATAATTGACCAGAACATCTCCCTTCCTCATCCCTTCGACCACAGAAATGAAATCAGCCTCATCTTCACCAGTTACTGTCCATTGTTCCCATTGCAGCCCTTGGCTAGCAGGAAAACTCACAAAAGCCACAGGCAAATGACCCCTGGCTGGTGTTCTCATGCAAAGCAAATGAAAAACAAGCAGTGCCACTTCTACCCTGGCATGGCCAGGACAATGTCATGGGAAGGGGCAGGAGTGCGCTAAGGGAGCCAGGCTCCTCCAGCGCAACACCTCTCCGGGCTGTCTGCAATTTCTGCAGGAATTGATTGTGTGTGTTGGAAAGGATCTTTGTTCACTCTGGGGGTTGGAGACATTAGTCTGGGCCCTAACTTAGCTCTGATGGCTCCTTGAATGAGATCCAGCCAGGGCAGAGTTGCAAGTTCCACGCAGGTTGGTCGACTCTACTAACAGTTTCCCAGCAATCTAATCATATTGCACATGTAGGTGTAACCCACACACCTCCTGGGTCTGGTGTTTTGTCCCATCTAGTGGCACCGAGACCACTTAGAGTGAGAGAGAGTTACATGAGTCTGCTCTACAGCCTTAGCTAAGAGCCAGTTGGCTTTTAGCTCATGCAGTAGAGGCTCATGCACTAAGCTCCAGAGGTCCCCGCCAATGACCGGGGTCTGTCAGTGTTATATAGGTACCCTTTACTAGAGGGGCCTCTGAACTTTATTGGGAGTGTTCCGGGGGAAAAGCCTGTGTGCTGCAATCTAGCCTTAGAGACTACAACTCCCATGATGCCTTGGAAAAGAGGGAGAGACTTCCTCATGCAGGGAGAGCAGGCTGTGGATTCCATTTTGGGAAAAGGAGTGAGATAGCTGCTCCATACCAGGAGCTGCTGCTGAGAGCCTGCAGGGGCTTTGATTGAGCAGGGAGCCTCAGAGGCTGTTGGTGGCTTCACTGGGGTCAGAGCAGAGACCGTTGCTGTGCCTAGAGCTGACTGAGGTGGGCCTGCAGTGAAGGAACTGGGAGTAACCCCCACTCTGGTTTGGGAAAGTACTTGCAAGGGAAGGGGCACAGCAAAGAGACTGAGTCTGAGGAGAAGCAGTGTGATCTTCCCACTGACCCAGGACCCAGAGCTGTTGACATTTGGTGGAGCCAGCGCCAATCGTCAGAGGGGTTGTGCAGCTTGTTGCCTTGGCTGGACTGA
The DNA here is from genome assembly GCA_003942145.1 of Platysternon megacephalum. Classification (NCBI taxonomy): domain Eukaryota; kingdom Metazoa; phylum Chordata; order Testudines; family Platysternidae; genus Platysternon; species Platysternon megacephalum. The sequence goes on from QXTE01000146.1 coordinate 53,589, forward strand.
TACACAGAACCAACGGAGTGCTGTGTCCAGCTGCAGATCTTCAAGCGCGCCCACGCAGCAAGTGTCTAGGACTCTGAAAACCAGAGGAGTGTACACTCTGGGGTGGGGTAAATGGTGGCAGTGTAACTGTCAGTTACATAAGTTTCATTTATTACAGTATACTATACAGTAACTCCTTACTTAAAGTCATCCTGGTTAACGTTGTTTCGTTGCTGATCAATTAGGGAACATGCTCGTTTAAAGTTGTGCAATGCTCCCTTCTAACGTCGTTTGGCAGCCGCCTGCTTTGTCTACTGCTTGCAGGAAGAGCAGCCCGTTGCAGCTAGCTGGTGGGGGCTTGGAACCAGGTTGGACAGGCAGCCCCCCTATCAGCTCCCCGCTCCCCTAAGTTCCCTGTGCTGCAGCCACCCAGCA
>QXTE01000146.1:56646-76789 GCA_003942145.1 Platysternon megacephalum
CTGACTGAGGTGGGCCTGCAGTGAAGGAACTGGGAGTAACCCCCACTCTGGTTTGGGAAAGTACTTGCAAGGGAAGGGGCACAGCAAAGAGACTGAGTCTGAGGAGAAGCAGTGTGATCTTCCCACTGACCCAGGACCCAGAGCTGTTGACATTTGGTGGAGCCAGCGCCAATCGTCAGAGGGGTTGTGCAGCTTGTTGCCTTGGCTGGACTGATACACAGAACCAACGGAGTGCTGTGTCCAGCTGCAGATCTTCAAGCGCGCCCACGCAGCAAGTGTCTAGGACTCTGAAAACCAGAGGAGTGTACACTCTGGGGTGGGGTAAATGGTGGCAGTGTAACTGTCAGTTACATAAGTTTCATTTATTACAGTATACTATACAGTAACTCCTTACTTAAAGTCATCCTGGTTAACGTTGTTTCGTTGCTGATCAATTAGGGAACATGCTCGTTTAAAGTTGTGCAATGCTCCCTTCTAACGTCGTTTGGCAGCCGCCTGCTTTGTCTACTGCTTGCAGGAAGAGCAGCCCGTTGCAGCTAGCTGGTGGGGGCTTGGAACCAGGTTGGACAGGCAGCCCCCCTATCAGCTCCCCGCTCCCCTAAGTTCCCTGTGCTGCAGCCACCCAGCAGGCTATCAATTGCCAGCAGTTCAGCTGTCCCTCCCCCCACTGCCATGTGCTGCTCCTGCCCTCTGCCTTGGAGCTGCTCCCCAAGACTACTGCTTACTGTGTGGGGGGAGGGAAGGAAGAGGGGGGCTAATGTCAGGGTGTCCCCCTCCCCCCTGCTCCTGCACCCCGCTTACCCCATCTTCCATAGGGCAGGGGGGACACACCAGGGCTCAGGACAGAGGGAGCTTGCAGCAGCTGGTCTCAGCAAGCTGATCTAATTAACAAGGCAGTGTACTTAAAGGGGAAATGCGCATATCTCTCTCTCACACATACCCCCTCCCTCCATTCCTGCTGCCTTGTAGAGTGAGAGAGTTAACCCTTGAGGGCTCAGCCAATTGCTAGTTCATCATTTAGTAGTAAGGGAAATATCCTACCCTCTGACTCCTCCACCTCAACCAAGCTTCACAATCATCATCACTGTGTACCAGTATTAAATTGTTTGTTTAAAATGTATACTGTGTGTGTGTGTGTGTGTATATATATATATATATATATATATAGTCTTTTGTCTGGTGAAAAAAAATTCCCTGGAACTTAACCCCCTCATTTACATTAATTCTTATGGGGAAATTGGATTCGCTTAACATCGTTTCGCTTAAAGTCGCATTTTTCAGGAACATAACTACAACATTAAGCGAGGAGTTACTGTATTTGTTAATTGATTTTATTCAACTGCCCCCTGTGGATTTAAATTAGTAGTAACATATCATCTTAGTCTGTTATACCCTGATTAAATTGTTAAGTAAGGGTGTGTTAACTCTAATTTAAGTATATTGAATGTATAATATTTATAATTGGTATTTTTGAGGTACACCCATGCCACAGATTATATTATTATTATTTATTATTAGAATAGCTTTATTCCTGGGGGTTCCCAGGGCACACCATTGCGTGTGTACAGGGGCCAGCCAGGTGGAGGCACCACCAATTTTAAATTCCTTTAGGAGTAAAGGAACTGCAGGAGAGGGGTGAATCAAGGATTCCCACCTATCCAACAGCACCACTGGGATACTCAGGATCTTCTTTAATGTCAACAACATCAGGCGCCCAGGCACACAGGTGAGTGTTGCCTGCTCCCGAGTAACCCATGGAGGAAAGGGGGGGGTCACACACAATGGTCCTGGGCTGGCTGCCAGTCACAGTGGCTTTCTGAGACAGCAGTGCCACCTCCCCAGGCTGCCCTAGAGTCCTGTCCACATCCTCCCAATGCAGTGCCTCTCTTCTCCCCTGAGGAGGATTGGAACTACTAGGCCTAATGCTGGTGGGGCAGGACCAGCGCACGCTACAGGTTAACACACAGATTTTATGCGATGATAAGGGTGCAAGTGTAGACAGAACTGTAGAAAGAAAGGTGCATTTTCACTACCCACCCACCAGGCCATTGGGCAGTTTCTCATGTGTTCTTCTGGTTGGGGGGGGTTGAAGCAATCACCACCTGGGGATTAAATCTGGCCCCCCTGGCTACAACTGAAACCCATCCCATATGTTTTAACTGATGGCTTCTCTCACTTGGAGACAGAACCTGGCCCCTAGGATTACTGTTGGGGCTCTGCCATCTGGGGAGTGAAATCCAGACACCCAGATGCTAACCATGGGCTTGTTAGTCTGGGGACTTTCTTTGCTTTGCATCACCTGTTTGTGCCCATAGTCATGGCAATGGTTCATCTAGTCTAGAATAGTCAAGTAGTGGCCAGCAGCAAATAAAGTGTACAACCCCATCATGTACCTGTTATGGTCAATACAGTTATGCTTTTAGCCTCTTTAACTGGGTTTGCTCAAACCTGCAGCAAAGACAGGATGGAATTTCTCCCCCCTCCCTCCATCTCATCATGGTGTTTTACAACTGCACTTGGCCCTTCCTGCACAAAGTGACCTATTATGAGTTCCAGCTGCAGCTGATGAGCCTAAAGCATTCATCTCCAGAGAGTATAGCTCAGTCTCTATAGGGAGAGGAAGCCTGTAGCTGAAATGGCTTAGAATAGGACCCTCATTAGTGAAAGAGCAAGGGTAGAAACAGAGAGGGAAGCCTCCAGGGAACAGAAGAGCTCTTAGGCTATTGAAACAGCTAATATGGTATCCTTGACTGCCCTGAACAGGGATTGAGAATGGTGTTGGAGCACCGTTATCAGACTGTGCTACACTAGCTGGAGGGTTAGGCTAAAGAAAGAAAAGCCCTCTTCTTATTGGTAAAGGAAACCAATGCCAGGGACCCCACTAGACAAAACAGCTGAAATATAGTTGTTGCTAGTACCATGATATAACAGGCTGGCAGTGTTTGACTGAAGCCCCCGCTCTGTTGGCAGACAAGGACCCTGTTAGAAGTGTGTTTCACTGACTCATTACTGCAGCTGCCTCATTGCTCATTTGGATATGAGGGAGGTGGGAGTGTCTTTCCAGAGAGACAGAGGATCTAGAGTGTGGTCGAGAGGAACTCTGGGAACAACCAACTATGGGGAGAAGGCTAGGGCAGAGTTTTGTGTTGTTTCTCCTTGTAAATGGCATCCTTGTAATCTGTCCTTCATCTGTCTTGTCGGTTTGGATTGTAAACTCTCCAGGGCAAGAACAGTCTCTTACGCTGTGTTTGTGCAGTGCCTAGCACAACGAGCCCCAATCTCACTGCTACCTTTGGTTGCTACCATAATACAAATAATAAACAATGAGCTATTTTGGGTTCCTTTTGTGACTAAAAACAAGAAGCTTGATCCACTACAACATGTGAACTGTGTTTGGAAGAGGGTGGAAGCCACATATCATTTCAGTCACAGTGGAGATAGGCCCTAGGATAGGCAAAGAAAGAAGAACTCTCCCAGAGAATCAAGTTGTGGGGAGAGTTCAGAAGAGGATGAGCAGCCTTCCAGTATCCAGATTCACCATGTCAGCCATGGGAGAGTTGTCCAGATTCCTCTATCCTCAATTCTTTGGACAGCAGTCAGGTGGGAAGTGAGTTGGGACTTCATACCAGATCTGAGGTTTCTTACATTGGATACAGAAGTAGAGTCCTGGGTTCCAAGCATGTCACCTCATTAGCAGTGTCACAGGACATTAGCCAGACTAGCATATCACAAGGCTCCCCTGGCATCTAAATACTCTCGCTATCCAGAGGTCCTCTCCTCACAACACTATACAAGTCTGAGTACATAACACAGAACAAGAATAAATTCACCTACTGTGCCCAATAGCAAAACTTCCTGCCTAACTGTGAACCAGCGGATACCACTGTCTAGACACTTCAGGTGTTGCCCAGGGCACACTTCACGTCTTGTAAAGCCTATTGATATTCTTCCTGCGCTACAGCTATTTTATGATACTGCCTTTGCAAATGTTATAGTACTAAAGTTATGGTATTAACCCATTAGCTTTCACTTGTCCAAGCAGAGCACCGTTTTTCTCCTGGCTCAGGGAGGTTTCTGAGTTAGGAGTGACTCACCCACAGACACAAGCCGCGTCTGAGAGGCATCTGTAACAAAATATGATTGGCATTCCAATTTATAAAATCTGTCTGGCAAGCTGGGCCCTCTTCCAATGTTTCCTGGAAACATGAGGATTTAGAGAAGAAGTCTCCGTTATTGGTTCAGTACGGACTCAGCACAACTATGGCTTTAGACAGTGCTGTACTGCTGGCAAAGCAACTTTCTGGATGAGATCCAACCAGAGGTCCTGATCATTTGGGGGTCACCAATCGCAAGATCCCATGGCACTTTTCACCATACCAGTGTCACAGAAAAATTCCAACCTGGGTTGTTACATGTACCTACATACCCCATTACAATATTACTCCAGAACCATATTATTCTTTACTTCCTGTCCTAAACTGTTTGCAGTGTTGCTGTGTGCTGCTCTGTTTTTCCCCGGGGGGGGGGGGGGGGGGGGGCTGCATTTCAGTGCTAGGTGATTCCTGCATATGAGAATTCAAAAGTGTTTTGGGCACTTTTGGGATAAAAGAGGTTGTCTCATTATAACAATAAACCCAAGCCTGAAGCCAATGGCTGCCTGAGTAAAAAGCAAGTTAAAAAAAAGAAAAAGAATGTAAGGATTTCAGGTTTGACACACAGTTTGGTGTCATATTTGATCCTCAGGTTCCTGGCAGATAATAAAGACAATGAATAATTTCTGTGTTAAACCTCTAGTTTTTCTTTTGCAAAATTGCATTGCTTCATCTTGTTTGTTGTTTGTTTTATCCTTAAAAAGAGACCCTGATGTCAGCTTAACACTCCAGAACGTGCTGGCTCTGCAGACAGGAGTCATCTGTTTATCCTCAGAACAGGTATTGCACAGATAGGGGCTGGAAAAGCTTCCTCGTGCATGCCCATGCCCCTTGACCTCGCATGGAAGGAACGCACCCTGAGGTGAACAGATAGGTCACTCTCTGTGATTCCTTAACCTGGGCTTTTTGCTTGACTGACAGCACAGGTGATGCTAACTGCCAGTTACGCTGTGGACACTTGTCCATTAGGAAATGACCTGAAAGCATCAAATTCACTTCACAAAGACCAGCTACTGATCATTAGCTAGTAAGTGAACAAAGAACGGCCATACTGTAGGTAAGTATAGCAGGCAGTAGGTTTCCGGTATAGGGTGGTATTTGTGACCATTGCTTATTTGCACTGTAGTGTCCAGGAAGTGGATCTCTTGTGTGGACTGGTCCAGGCTGAGGTTGATGGTGGGGTGGAAATTGTTGAAATCCTGGTGGAATTCTTCAAGGGCCTCTTTCCCATGGGTTCAGATGATGAAGATGTCATCAATGTAGTGCAAGTAGAGTAGGGGTGTTAGGGGACGAGAGCTGAGGAAGCGTTGTTCTAAGTCAGCCATAAAAACGTTGGCATACTGTGGGGCCATGCGGTGCCGCTGACCTGAAGGTATACATTGTCCCCAAATGTGAAATAGTTGTGGGTGAGGACAAAGTCACAAAGTTCAGTCACAAGGTTTGCCGTGACATTATCGGGGATACTGTTCCTGATGGCTTGTAGTCCAACTTTGTGTGGAATGTTGGTGTAGAGGGCTTCTACATCCATAGTGGCTAGGATGGTGTTTTCTGGAAGACCACCAATGGATTGTATTTTCCTCAGGAAATCAGTGATGTCTTGAAGATAGCTGGGAGTGCTGGTAGCGTAGGGCCTGAGGAGAGAGTCTACATAGCCAGACAATCCTGCTGTCAGGGTGCCAATGCCTGAGATGATGGGGTGTCCAGGATTAGGTAGCAGATAGAATACCCCTGGTCAGGGTTTTCCCTGAAAAAGCACAGGAACAAATCTACACAGACACACCCCTAGAACCCTGACCAGGGGTATTCTATCTGCTACCCAAGATCCATAAACCTGGGAATCCTGGACACCCCATCATCTCAGGCATTGGCACCCTGACAACAGGGTTGTCTGGCTATGTAGACTCTCTCCTCAGGCCCAACAAATAAAGTAACAGAACGCCACTAGCCGTCACCTTCAGCCCCCAACTAAAACCTCTCCAGCGCATCATCAAGGATCTACAACCTATCCTGAAGGACGATCCTTCACTCTCACAGACCTTGGGAGACAGGCCAGTCCTCGCTTACACACAGCCCCCCAACCTGAAGCAAATACTCACCAGCAACTACACACCACACAACAAAAACACAGGATTGGAGTATGGGTGGGGCCCACAGGCAGAAGAGCAGCAGCTTCACCCACCGCCCATGACAGCAGGTAAGAGCAGGTCGGCTCCCGCACACCTAGCGCGCACTGCAGTCTCGTTAGGCAGGGGCCGTATTCACAGAGCCGAATGCGCCGGCGGCGCACATTCTGCATGAGGGAGAGGGTACGGGGGTCTCTGCGGGGAACTGAGACTCTCCGCCACCGTGAGGCAGGCCGGGCGTCTCGGTATCCTTTGCTGCCTTGTCCCTCCCTGGCTCAGCTGCCGTCAGGCATAAGGGCACCAGTTTAATAATACTGCATAGGGCCCCATAAATCCTAAAGATGGCCCTGCTCAGCCCCCCTGCACTGGGGGCAGGTGGAGGGTCTGCAAGCTTCCACAGCTGCCTGGGCTTCCTGGCTAGGCTCCACACTAGCCTGGCCGGGGGGTGGGGCCTCAGGGGGAAGAGGAGGGGAAGGGAGCAGGGTCTGCCCCAGCAAAAAGTGGATGGGCCAAAGTGGGAGGGCTATGGCCCCCCTAGCACTCCTGGTTCTGGCACCACTGTTATTGGTGATGATTTTATGTTTTCTTCCAGGTCATGGTTCCTAGTTCCAGGCCTTCCAGCTGTAGGAGGCAAGCCACCCTATTACAGACAGATAGGGACGGGCTGATGGAGCCATCAGTCACCCTGCAGTGGGCTGAGAAGGGGAGAAGTGGATACATTTTGCTATGCACAATTTTATAACGTTCGGTGTAAACTGTTAGTTTTATTTGGTTATCTAACTTTCCGGCCAGAAGGTAATTTTCAGGAACCTGGTCCTTTACATAGTGAGAAGTGTGACAGGGTAATACTTATGTAGATTTCTCTGAATATATAAAGATACCTCCCCTTCACCATTTGACACAATTTAAAAACCACAGTGGCTCAAAATAGAAATCAGCAGGATAAAACTTAGCCTCACCACATCTCCCTCTTTTAAGCCAAGGAGGAACCAGCTGAAGGGCTTTCGGTGATTGCAATAGGCACAATGTGGCCGGGAAAGAGAGGCAGGTGCCAGGGACGTTGAGCTTTTTAGGTCAATTGGAATCAGAAAGCTGATCCAGTGATTAGGGTACTAACCTAGGACTTGGGACCTCGGTGCAGTTCTCTGCTTCACCACAGATTCCCTGTGTAGCCCCAGGTAAGTAACAATCTCTCTGCGCCGCAGTATTGCTGTAGACTGGGGAGCACAGCACTACCTCGCAGGGGTGTTGGGAGGATAAATAGGTTACCGTTTGTGAGGCAATCCAGATATTCCAGATAATCTCAGATAATCCAGAAATGGGGACCAGATAAGCACCACAGATAGACAATTTGTATCCTGTCCTGTGTCTGTTCCCTGGACACTAATGTGGCCCCTCCCCCGGTTTGTAAATATATCCCCATGTACTCGTTCCCCCTGCACATGATGGTCTTGCAGACTCATGCTAATGCCACCATCACCTTAGTACCTGGGTTCCAGGTACTGTGATTGGAAGGAACCAGCGGCAGGTTCTCTGGCAGAACATGGCTCAGGGTGACCATATTTGGCACACCAGCAGTGTGGCAGGACCCTGGTCTTGTTAGTTTGATCCCACATGAGCAGGACTGCACATAGTTGAGTCAGGGAGGGAACACCTTGTGTTACTCTGGAAGGACCTGTCTGGCAACTTCCAGACTGGGGGAGATGGACCCCACTGGGAACTGCATACAGACCTCCCCCACTGAAAGGGCAGATGCTGTGACTTGAAGGTGGGACTCAGGGAAACTAAAACTGAAAGGAACCCAAGAGTGCCCAAACAATCTCCCCTGGGAAGAGAAAACGTGACCAATCTAATCCATGCATGGTTCTGGGTGGAGAGAAGAGGTCATCTGTGCAGAGGCCATAGAAGGAGCATCGGCACTGGAGGGGAAAGCACAAGATCTTATTGATGAGCAAGGTTAGGATGGTGACTCGCTGTACCTGACAGTGACTCAGCTCCTGCTTCTCTCTAACACGACAGAAGCTGTAATAAAAGCCCTGCCTGAGAGATTTTTACCCTGCTTTCCACCCTCACTGCAGGGTAAAGGACATAATTCACCAGGCCAACAACAGCCACTAACACAACAAGGTTACATACATAATTAAACACATAATGGGAGACTGCTCTCTTGCTTGCTGATTTCTACACAGGCGGAAAGGCCTGTGACAGGAATTAATGCCCTTCAAGTGCTGTTAAATAAAAACAGCTCCGAACCCTGTTCAGGCCCAGAGGCTCTTTGTCCAGAAAAAGCACTATTTAGTCCCACATCCCACCCCGCAAGCCCAAACCTGCCACTGGCAAGGAAGGAGCTGCAGTTCTTTAGCTAAGGGAAGAACGCATGTGACCTTATTGCTGAGGGAAGACAAAAGGCTGGATTGCTTGGTCTTTGCGTTCAACAGCCAGGCACCACAGCAACCCCTTTGCTCAGGAGGTGCATGGTCTGCTTTCTTCTAACAACCGCAGGGGCATAACCCACTCCAAAGGGGACACAGAGGAGCTGCGGCCCTAGCCCTGCCTCCATTCTACCTGGCCAGCAAAGCAGCACACCTGGGAATGATCCTGGGCAAAGGCCCTCATCTCTCTGCACAGGCTTCGGGCTCAGCTGAAATCTCAGCTTTTGGCTCCCTCACGCACTTTGGTCAGAGCCTTCTTCATTCTTGGGCCATTGTTCAGCCTGTGAGAATCGGGTTCCCTAGGCCCATCTGTGAAGGATGGCATTCTGTGTGGTCCCTGGAGGAATCCCTCTCTCTCACTAGTGGCCTGCTCCTCTCTCACTGCCTGCTCCCATTTACCTCATATCACAGGGCGTCTCTTTTCTTCTTGCCCCTTTCCGTTTGTTTCTTTTTGCAAGGAGGCCAGTCTGTGATTATTGGCCTTCCTCCTGGACTCTCTACCAGCTCTGGAAACTTGGTTCCTTCCTGAGCAAAAGCAAGAGCTACTTTTGATGTAAAACAGGCCAGTGAAGTTAGGGGTATATCCTAAAGAACTGCCATGGGGACCTTCCCCAAAGTCTGGCACTCTGCATAGTGGTGAGAGCATGGTGGATAGCAGTTGGCTATGATTCAAGGGTGCAAACAACTTATTTTTTAGGAGCTCTATCTGGGACTCCTGGGTCCATGGGACAGACATGCTGACCATATCTGCCTTCTGCTGTAACAATCATAGGAAAGCTCTACCAGGGGCTCACCAGAGTTTTTTGTCCCACAGTCTCTCCCCTGGAACTATTTCCAGAGGGGGTGATCTGGCTCAGTGCCATTTAAAAATAAATTGCAAACGCATTTCTCTTAGTATGGGGGTATGCATTGGGCTTAAACTCTGACAATGTTCCTTTAACAAGATAGGGTGCCTTTCTCGGTTCATAGTGACAAGTGCTTCCTAGCTTGTAAACCTCAGTCTGCTGGGCTGAGCAGGGTGTGGTGAGTTTTCCTTTAAAGATTGGTTTCCTACCGTTTTTGGTGGGTGAACCTGCATATTTGTTCATAAAGGGCCAGATTCTGAGAGGTGCTGAGCAGTGGTAACCCCCATTCATGTCATGGGTGCTCTGCTCCTCTCTGGATCAGCCTGAGCCATTGGAGCTAGGGTACTGTTTTGCTCCAGTGTGAACATTCGTGTGCCATGTGTTGTCTCTCATGGCATTATGTTGCCAGAGTAATTTTTATAATCTAGTCCTGTGGAAGGATAAACATTGATGTTAATATACAAGATGATTATCGGGAGCATTGAGGGACTCCTGCTGGATCACAAGCAAAGCAATTTGCTTTGACGCTCTCCAGTCTTGCCATATTCTTCTATAATTAAGGTTATTGTGGCCACAAGATGGAACACACAACCACTCCAGGGACAGACTTTAAGGCTTTGGAATTGTAAAGAGTACACAGAAGGGCAACACAAATGATTAAGGGTATGGAACAGCTGCCATATGAGTAGAGATTTAAAAGACTGGGACCTTTCATCTTGGAGAAGAGTTGACTGGGGGGGGGGAGAGAGAAGAGGGGGAATATGATAGAGGTCTATAAAATCATGACTGGTATGGAGAAAGTAAACAACAAAGTGTTATTTACTCCTCCACATAACACAAGAACCAGGGGGGTCACCCAATGATATTAATAGGCACCAGGTTTAAACAAACAAAAGGAAGTGTTTCTTCACAGAGGACACACTCAACCCATTGAACTTGTTGCCAGGGAATGTTGTGAAGGCCAAAAGTATAACAGGGTTCAAAAAAGAATTAGATAAGTTCATGGAGGATGGGTCCATCAATGGCTAACAGCCAGGATGGGCAGGGACACAACCCCATGCTCTGAATGGCCCTAGCCTCAGACTGCCAGAAGCTGGGACTGAACAACAGGGGATGGATCTCTCAATGATTGCCCTGTTCTGTTCATTCCCTTTAAAGCACCTGGCATTGGCCACTGTCAGAAGACAGGATACTGGGCTAGATGGACCATTGGTCTGACCCAGTATAGCTGTTCTTATGTTCTTTAGCTTCTTCTCTGAGACAAAGGATTGTAATTAATTTAGCTATGGGGCAAAAAAACTCCACCATGTAATATTTACCAGCCTAGGAACAAAATCTTTTCACTCACTCTTACTATGAGTTCAGGTGATGGAAAAAAAGAATGATCTTTCACTCACTCATCAAAAAAAAAACAAAAAAAACTCTACACAAATAGGCAGGCAGCATTTTGTGGGGATGTTACATCACTCCACAACGTACCAAGCATTTTACAATACTTTACACCCACCCACCCACCCACCGAGAGAGAGAGAGAGAGAAAACATTTAAAAACTTTACAGGTGCTGAGTACTGTACATTCGACTCTGACACTATTGGAAGCTGAGGGTGCACAACACTTTGTAGAAGGCATTCAGCATGTTTATGAAGCACTCCTGCTCCCACTGAGGTCAGCAGAGAGAGAAGAATAAGAGGAGGTGAGATAAAGATATACAAAATAAGGGATGGTATATAAGGTAATTCTATTCCTCGGGTTTATAATGTATGAACAAGGTGGGAAATCAATTAAATTGAAAGGCAACACAATTAAAGCTGATTAAAAGAAAAACTCCTCACAACACAATTAGTTGGTGGAACTTGCTGCCACAAGAGAGCTGGACTCAGAAAAGGACTGGACATTTATAAAGAGAATGAAAAGACCCAGGTTTACATTAGTCTGAGTTTAAATAGACTAGAAAGGATGAAAGCCATCATGCTTCAGGGCATAAATCAACCTCTGCCTGATTGGGTTAGGAAGAAATATTCCTTATGAGCAAGTATATAACTGCCTCCTGAGGATCCCTGGGACCTTCCTCTGCAGCATCTGGTCCTGGCCACTGTCAGAGGCAAGATACTGAACTAGATGAACCATGATCCAATCCAGTCAGACCATTCCTACATTCAACAGTAAAACTTCCATTGACTTCCATGTGACAAGATAGGCTTCTTCTTTTATAAGCTCAGAGGAGCAGGGACTGTGTCTTCCTCTGTACTTAATAATTTCCCTGCCATTGCAGGGGCCTCTGGCATTGATCCACCTTGGTCTCTCCTATTCTCTGCCTGTGGCACAGAACAGTCTCATCTCCTGTGGACTGTGATACTTTGGTCTCATTGTGGAAGTTGGGTTTAGTGCACGGGTGCTGGCCTGTGATATACAGGCGGTCAAACTAGATAATCTAATGGTCCCTTCTGGCCTTAAACTATGACTGTGCAGTGCTGAGCGTGCTCTTGGCATTCACCAAAGAATAGTAATGTGTCCTGCACAATGACGGGATAAATAATTTTAATTTCCCCCTCTGCGAGAAAAGAGCTTGAAAAGCTCTCAGGTCTCATTATCTGATGTACAGAGAGAGAAGTTTGTGGCTGGACAAAACATTTATCTAAAACACATTAGGACAGGCAGTAAGTGGAGAAAACAGATGGAAAAGTTTCACAGTTGACTTTTAGTACACACTCCAGGGCTTCACTTTTGTCTCTGGCTCCTAATGGCTTGTTCTCATGGCCTCTTGAACTTTGGAACTCTCCAGAAGCCCTCACACAGAGTGCAGTGTGTACACTACTGCAAGTTCTCTCACTATACATGTGAGTGATAACATAAAACAAGATCTGTGCTCTCAAGAATGCCACAATGCTGAAGACCAAGGCCAAATCGTCCCCGATGCAGGAAGAACCCCTGTAGGGTACAGGACACTTAGTTTGCACTTGTGGTGTTTCCACCAAATTGTGGGTGGGAGAGGGGTCCCCTCCTGTGGAAATGGAAGTGGACACAGTACCCAAAACCCAGAGATCCTGATTCCTGGGTGATCTGCAGAAGCTGGGGCCTTCCACATGGAAGACTGGATTGCTCCTTCCCCCTCTGGCCTCCATGGCAGCAGGGCTCCCAAAGCTTTCCTTTCAAACACTTCCATGGGAGAGGGATAGGTCTGTGTGCAGCAACCCTCATTGTGCATGACAGTGCTGAGTGGTTCAGCATTGCCCTACATAGGTGTGGCCCAAAGGAGGGGTGTGGGAAATAATGCTACAGAGAGGAGCCATGATCACCCCTTCCAAACACACAATGCCTGACCCCTGCAGAAGGCCTTCCATTGAGGGGGTCAAGGGAAAGGGGAACAATGCAGTCAATACTTCTCTCTCACACACACCTCAATGGGCAGTTGAGCTCTATGCCACCCATTCCTGCTTTGCACCTCAGCACAGTGGTGTGCCAGGACAAGAGTGGGTGCATACAGCTCCAACCACAATGGGGTCCTACCCCATCACTAAGGCGCCTAAGAGCTACAGTAATAATAATAATTAATAATAAGTGGGCATGGCTGGGGCATGCTGCACTACAGTGATTCCCAGTCATCCCAGCAGCCCCTGGGGCCATCATAACCCAGCACCATTTATAGCAACTTTGAGGCTGCTCTATGTTGCAGTGAGGGTTGCAGGGATCCTGTCTCAGTGTTCCCTTCTCAGGGAATTCCACAAGAGGCTTTCTGGTGGCCAATACCACCCCAGCGTGGGGCTAGGTTATTAACATAAAAAGCATTCAAACAGTCCCCAGAGCCCCAAAATGCAGCCCACCAACACAGCACATATTCAGCTCCAGCACCCTCTGCCAGTCCCAGGGCTCTTCTTCTGTCCTAGTCTGTGTACACCAGCTCCCCCAATCTCCACCCCCAGCACTGTCTAGCTGGAGTGCATCCCTCCTCTTCCCAGCAGGAACTCTCCAGTCTTACTACCTGAAGTCCTTTCTTCCCCAGTGAGGGTCCAACACATTCTCAGTGTTGTCTATTCTCTGGCTTGACCAGGCAGCAGGCAAACCCCTCACTACTCCCCTGGCCCTCAGCCTTCTCCAGCCCTCTGCTGATCTCTCTGGCTTGGAGAAGTCAGCAGGTAAACCATCCCCATCACTCCTCCTCCTGCTGCTGCTGACTGAATGATCTAGACTTCTCAAACTCTCTGATTTTGACCTCTCTATCTTGGGACTCTCTCTCACCCTAATTTCCTTCTTCATTCATTTCTTATTCCACAGATTGTGCCTGCCTAATCAGGCCCAGCTGCGGAGCACCTGTTCTGTTGCAGGAAAGGTAGGGCCTGATAGTCAAACAGGGCTGGCTAGCCCTGGGCAATATGGCTCTTAAAGGGGCAGACTACGGTGTTATATTGTCCGTATATGGAATCAGTTTTATGCCACACCAGGCAATACCTCCTTTTTCAGAGCTGGTCATGCTTCTTCACAGCAGGCTCCAGTGTCACTGAGAATTCCTTTGGCGTTAGCGGCTCTCATAGGGTGGGATGTTGTTGGACTCATGATGCCCATTCTCATGATGTCCATGCTTCTTTTTAAAGCACTATATGAAGGGGTCACCCTGCTCTGTCACACACCATGCACAGACATTCTTAGGTGTATACAATCAACTGGGTTTTATTTTAAAACTAAACCACATGAGTAATGCATGAAGTGGCAATTTAATTCACGGCAACCTCCGCTGCTAGTGGTGATCAGCACACAAAAGAGGATCTGCTTTTGTCTTTAATATCAGCAGAAAACGGGACCAAGCACCTCTATCAGTTCAATGTTATCCTCACCCATGCCCCACCTCAGCTTACTCTAGTCCTGGCACTCACTTTGCTCTGCCCGTGCTTCTGAATCCTTCACTAACCTAGTTCTGGACCCTCTATACAGTTCCATCAAGGCAGCCAGCTCCTAAGCTACAATGCCCACTGCTATCCTCGCCTCTGATCTTTTTTGCGCAGGAACCACCAATTATACTAAATTATTTCAGTTATGTAGGAAGACAAAGCTTGAGGCTGCCATGAACTTATTATGGCTGGTCAAAATTTTTGTTTTTTTTTCTGGAAAATTGGGTTTTTGACTAAATGAATTGTGTGTGTGTGAAAAGCATTTGGTTTCCATGAAAAACTTTGACTTATTGAAAAACTAAACTCCTCAACCCTCCCAAAGTTTTCAGCTGTTGGCAGAAAAATAAAAAAAATTAGATTGGGAAGTGTTGCTGAAGTGCCTCATGGGAGTTGTAGTTTGGGTTCCTCATTCCCTATTCTCTTCTATGAACAATGTTCCCCAGTCAGACTACATTTCCCATGAAGCGCTATGGCCAGGGACTCCCATAATGTACCAGAGTGGCTCAGCGAGAAGTGAGACCATGGTGCATCAGGGGAGATGTAGTCCAGCCAGGGAGCCCAGCCCATAATGGAAATGAGGGCACGATACACCTGAACTACAACTCCCATGAGGTACTGCAGTGCTATTTCCAAATAAAAATGTTCAGTTTTAAATCAAAAGGTTTTGGACAAAATGCAGGGGTTTCAGCCTAAAGTTTTTGGCTTTTTATTTAAAAAAAGTAAAAAAAAAAAAAATCCATGGGAAAAAATGCTATTTCTCAAACAGCTTTACTTATTACACTTGTAATCAGATCAAAATTTGAACATAGGCCGTCAGACATGGAAGGCTAGTGAATTAACCCACGTAGGCCCTGATTCAGGAAAGAACTTATGAATGTGTTTAAAGTTAAGCATATGCTTAAGCCTATTCTTATTCAGCAAAGAAAGCACTTAAGAACATGCTTAAGTCAATTGGACAACAGCATATGCTTAAAATAAAGATGTGCTTAAGAGCTTTACTGAATTGAGGCCTTGGCCCCACTGCCTGAAATCTTTGATTTACATCGGGGTGGGCAAACTTTTTGGCCTAAGGGCCACATTGGGTTCTGAAACTGTATGGAGGACTGGGTAGGGAAGGCTGTGCCTCCCCAAACAGCCTGGCCCCTGCCCCCATCCGCCCCCTCCCACTTCCCGCCCCCTGACTGCCCCCCTCAGAATCCCTGACCCATCCAACCCTCCCTACTCCTTGTCCCCTGACTGCCCCCTCCCGGGACCCCCTGCCCCTGACCGCCCCCCCGGGACCGCCCCCCCTATCCAACCCCCCCACTCCCTGTTCCCTGACTGCCCCGACCCCTATCCACACACCCGCCCCCTGACAGGCCCCCCGGGACTCCCACGCCTATCCAACTGCCCCCTGCTCCCTGACTGCCCCCTGCCCTTTATCCAACCCCCCACTCCCTGCCCCCTTACCATGCCACTCAGAGCACCAGGACTGGCAGCCGTGCCGCCCAGCCAGAGCCAGCCATGCTGCCACGGTCTAGAGCACCGGGGCAGGCCGGCGGCTTTCGCAGCTGCGCTGCCCAGCAGGAGCTCACAGCCCCGCTGCGCAGAGCGCTGGCAGCATGGTGAGCTGAGGCTGCGGGGGAGGGGGGACAGCGGGGGAGGAGCCAGGGGCTAGCCTCCACGGCCGGGAGCTCAAGGGCCGGGCAGGACGGTCCCATGGGCAGGATGTGGCCCACAGGCCGTAGTTTGCCCACCTCTGATTTACATAGACAAAGCATTTACCAAGACACTATTTTTTTAAGCCCAACAAAAATAGAAGTTGCACAAAGCAAAACTAAATCCTGAGTAAAACCAGAGAGCAAAAAAGTACCCGCAAGTCAGGCAGTGAAGTTAATTGAGATGAACTCTGCAAATTCCCAGTGTGGCTAACAATCCACTTCCTCAATATGACTGCCAGAAGCTCTGTCAGGAGTAAAATTAACAGCTCTGTGTAATGAAAAACCCAAACAGACAACGCATTCAATGGGATTCACATGAGAAACCTAATAGTCTGACTGACTCCTGCAAAATGCCTACTAAACAGCTCCAAGCGCCTGGAAAGCATTCTCAGGAGAGAACACTCTAAATGCTGACAGGTTTCAGGGTGGTAGCCGTGTTAGTCTGTATCAGCAAAAACAATGAGGAGTCCTTCTAGCCTACGAAAGCTTATGCTCAAATAAATTTGTTAGACTCTAAATGCTACATCACCATCATTGTGAAACAGACACAGAAATAGCAGAGGGATGCCTTGAAAACGTCAAGCAACGTACTAATGATGAATCCAATGCAAAATGCCTCAGCAGTTGGCGTGATATAAACACATGGGGCCTGATTTCCAGAACTGCCGGGTGCCCACAGCTCCAAGTCAATGGGAATTGAGAGTGCTCAGCATTTCTGAAGACCAGGCCCACAGAACATGGTAGATGGACAGATAGTGTGGCAGCATTCCAGAGAGAAAGATAGTCTAAAAAGTCAATGATAGGTGAACAGAAAAGGAAATAAATCTTTCAGGGAAGTCATAGAATCAATTGACCTTGAAAAGTCATAGTCCAGCTCCCCTGTGCTGAGGGAGGAGCAAGTAAACCTAGACCATTCCTGACAGGTGTTTGTCTGTCCTGTTCTTAAAAATCTCCAATGACTGGGATCCCACAACCTCTCTTGGAAGCCTGTTCCAGAGCTTAACTCCCCTTATGGCTAGAAAGTTTTTCCTAATAGCTAACCTAATTCTCTCTGGCTGCAGATTAAGCCCATTGCTTCTTGTCCTGCCTTCAGTGGACATGGAGAACAATTGATCACAGTCCTTTTTATAATGGCCCTTAACAGATTTGAAGATTGTTATCAGGTCCCTCCTCAAACGTCTTTTCTCAAGACAGAACATGGCCAGTTTTTTTAACCTTTCCTCATGAGAAAAGGTTTAGAAAACCTGACTTTTTTTTGGCTCTCCTCTGGACTGTCTCCAATTTGTCCCCATCTTTCTTAAAGTGGACTCAGTACTCCATTTGAAGCCTCCCCAGTGCACAATAGAGTAGGACAATTGCCTCACATGTCTTACATATGACTCTCCTGTTAATACATCCCAGAATGATATTTGCATTTTTTGCAACTGCAACACACTGTTGGCTCAAACTCAATTTGTGATCCACTCTAACCCCCAGATCCTCTTCAGCAGTATTACCATCTAGCCAGCGATTCCCCCATTTTATAGTTGTGCGTTTGATTTTTGATTTCTGAGTATAGTTCTTTGTATTTGTCTTTCTTGTTGATTCAAACCAATTCTCCAGTTTGTCAAGGTCATTTTGGAGAATAGGATTAGAATTCAAAGTACTAGCAACCCCTCCCAGTTAGGAGTAATCCACTAATTTTATAAGTATACTCTCCACTCCATTATCCAACTCATTAATAAAAATGTTGATGTTGCAGGGCACGGCTGCCCTGTAGCAATCCCTGCTGACTGAGCGTGGTGTGGCTGACAATTCCTACCTCAGTTCCCCTCCCTGAGGAGGGTCTCCTCAGCTCTCCACACACTCTTCAGTTCTGGATAAGCATCTTAACCCTTCAGCCATGTCACAAACCAAGAAATCCAAACTAAAAAGTCCGAAGAAACAAGGTTCTTCTGCCCTTTGGGGCTTCTCTTCAGCCCCCCTCTGGGCCCTTCTCCCAGCCCACTTCTGGGGTACCCTTGAGAGTGTCTTTCTCCACTCTGGCCTAGAGCATTAGTGCCAGGCTGGTTTCCCTGGAGTACCCTTCCCACAGTTGGCACTGGCTCAAGGCCTTCCACAGGAGCCTATCTACTCCCTATGGCTCCAGCTGCCAGACTGATCTCTCTCAACCCTCTTGTAAGGCCCAGGTGTCCATTTAGCTAATTAACTGCCTCCCAGCCCCCAAGGTAATTAACTATTCACAGGTGGATCTGGCTTAGCTCATTCTCCTTAGCAGAGCATGTCACAGGTAGGCTGGTCCCTGACTCCTCTCAAAGAGCCAGCCCCCATGCCTGTTGAAAAATACCAGACCCAGGACAGACCCCTTCAGAACCCCACTAGATACATCTGAGGGAAGGGAGCAGAAGGAGACTCCACTGATTGGAAGGCATGAGATGCACTGTCCTAGGGATGGGGATTCCACAACCACCGCTCCCAAGAGAAGGAGGCGGGTGGTGGTGGTCAGGGACTGGCAGATAGACTGAGTCATCTATCTGCCACCCCGACTGAGAAAACCGAGAAGTCTGCTGCTTACCAGGAGCTAGGATTCACGATGTGACGGAGAGACTGCCGAGACTCATCAAGCCCTCGGATCGCTACCCCTTCCTGCTTCTCCACGTGGGCACCAAATGATACTGCCAAGAATGACCTTGAGCGGATCACTGCACACTACGTGGCTCTGGGAAGAAGGATAAAGCAGTTTGAGGCGCAAGTGGTGTTCTCGTCCATCCTCCCTGTGCAGGGAAAAGGCCTGGGTAGAGACCGTTGAATTATGGAAGTCAACGAATGGCTATGCAGGTGGTGTCGGAGAGAAGGCTTTGGATTCTTCGACCATGGGATGGTGTTCCAAGAAGGAGGAGTGCGAGGAAGAGATGGGCTCCACCTAACGAAGAGAGGGAAGAGCATCTTCGCAAGCAGGCTGGCTAACCTAGTGAGGAGGGCTTTAAACTAGGTTCACCGGGGGAAGGAGGCCAAAGCCCTGAGGTGAGTGGGGAAATGGGATCCCGGGAGGAAGCACGAGCAGGAGAGTGCAAGAGGGGAGGACTCCCGTCTCAGACTGAGAAAGCAGGTCAGTCAGCGAGTTCGCTTAAGTGCTTATACACAAATGCAAGAAGCCTGGGAAACAAGCATGGAGAACTGGAAGTCCTGGCACAGTCAAGGAACTATGATGTCATTGGAATAACAGAGACTTGGTGGGATAACTCACATGACTGGAGTACTGTCATGGATGGATATAAACTGTTCAGGAAGGACAGGCAGGGCAGAAAAGGTGGGGGAGTTGCATTGTATGTAAGAGAGGAGTATGACTGCTCAGAGCTCTGGTATGAAACAGCAGAAAAACCTGAGAGTCTCTGGATTAAGTCTAGAAGTGTGAGCAACAAGGGTGATGTTGTGGTGGGAGTCTGCTATAGACCACCAGACCAGGGGGATGAGGTGGACGAGGCTTTCTTCCAGCAACTAGCAGAAGTTACTAGATCGCAAGCCCTGGTTCTCATGGGAGACTTTAATCACCCTGATATCTGCTGGGAGAGCAATACAGCGGTGCACAGACAATCCAGGAAGTTTTTGGAAAGTGTAGGGGACAATTTCCTGGTGCAAGTGCTGGAGGAACCAACTAGGGGCAGAGCTCTTCTAGACCTGCTGCTCACAAACCGGGAAGAATTAGTAGGGGAAGCAAAAGTGGATGGGAACCTGGGAGGCAGTGACCATGAGATGGTAGAGTTCAGGATCCTGACACAAGGAAGAAAGGAAAGCAGCAGAATACGGACCCTGGACTTCAGAAAAGCAGACTTTGACTCCCTCAGGGAACTGATGGGCAGGATCCCCTGGGAGAATAACATGAGGGGGAAAGGAGTCCAGGAGAGCTGGCTGTATTTTAAAGAATCCTTATTGAGGTTGCAGGAACAAACCATCCCGATGTGTAGAAAGAATAGTAAATATGGCAGGCGACCAGCTTGGCTAAACAGTGAAATCCTTGCTGATCTTAAA